>WNWK01045086.1:0-14862 GCA_009830355.1 Cherax destructor
ACCGTCTACCGGGAGTTTTTTTTTTAACCTTGGGATGATTTATCATTCTTTAGGACCTCTTGTCTGTAGATAATCTTGATGATTTTGGTTTTTTTTTTTTTCTTTGAAGGTGGCCACACAGGAGCCGAAAAGATTTTGCATAAAAGGCTATATTTATCACATAAGTAGATTTCTACCAGAGTGTTTTTGGGGTTTTTTGGGGTTGGTTGAGGGGGTTTTGGGGGCCCCTATCTACTACACCGGGGTCTTAAAGGGGGGGGTTTTGGGTTTGGGTTAAGGGGGTTTCAAGTCTTTTTCCCCAAAATTTGGCTGCATGTCCCTGTACAACCAGTCAAGAAATTTTAATAAAAAAAATTTAATTAAAAAATAAATTCTCAGTGAAATCTTTAACACATCTTCAGGGTTTTTAACTAAAAAGAAACCCTCTCAGTGTATATACACTGATAATCACCCTCAGTGTATATACACTGAAAAACACCCTCTCAGTGTATATCGGGGTGAGGAGAATACCACCTGGGAAAAAAGGGAAGGTCTATAGGTCACCACTTGGCCCAAAAGTAAAATCCTAAGTGTGCACACCTTAAGAAAAGAAATTATTTTCGAAATCAGGCAGAAAGGCCCGGCTGGGTTTCGCATCTAATATAAACCAGATTATGGGGGTTTTTTACATGTTTAAACCCAACCACCCTACCCCCCCCGCGTGTCAAGTCTGTGGGTCGTGACGACCACCCGCTGATCGGTTTTAAAAGTACCCCGGGTCGCCCCCAGAATGGATTGCTAGAACACATGGGAGCACCCTTTGGGAAAAAATCCCCGTAGGCTAGTACCCCCGTGGGCAAATATCCCCGTGGGCCCCCTGCAGTCTCGAGGACAGGGTCGTAGAGGATTTCCCGTCGAAAAAGGTCGGGGTCGTACAGAGTGGGGGGCGTCACACGTCCCCTGAAAATTTTGTTTAAAAAAATGAAAATGCTCCACACGCTTGAGGAAATATTTTTGTTTTTATCAGGATGATGTTAGTACCTCCGGGTGCATGAGGGAGGGGGGCCCTTGTCCTCCTTCAGGAAGCACAGGAGGATGGAACCCTTTTCTGTCTTCCTTCGGGGCCCGGGGGGGGTCCCCTGTCCTTTTTCGGGAAACACAAGGGAGGGGACCCTGTCCCCCCCAAAAAACACAGAAAGGAAAGGTCCCCTTTCTCCTTCAGGAACCCCGGGGGGGAGGTTTTTCCCCTTTTGGGGGAAGCACAGGAGGGGGGGGCCCCCTTTTCTTCCCCCCTTTGGGGGAAAAACCCCAGGGGGGGGGGGAACACCCTGTGCCCTCCTTCTGAACACAGAAAGTGGGGAGGTCCCCCTGTCCCCCTTTCCCAGGAAGCACAGGGGGGGGCCCCCGGCCCCCCCTTTTTAAAACACAGAAGGGGGGGGGGCCCCCCCTTGGGGGAAAAACCGAAGGGAGAGGACCCCCCTTTCCCAAAAACACAGGGAGGGGGGGAAAGACCTCGACCTTCTTTAAAAACATAAAAAGTACCATTTTTGCCCCTAGATCACCATTTGTCGGGAAAATGCAGTCACTGTAGGACAATATAAATTTTTTTTTGGGTGGGGGGAAAACCCCGGGTCCCAAGACCAGAGGGGCCCTGATTGGGGCAATTTTGGGGTCCCCCAAAAATTCCGTGAAGATATACCTATTGACCCTTAAAAATTCAACTCACCGTCCCTCTGTGATTTCCACCTTCCCCCGGTGACAGAAGTTTTTGCCAGTCTTCCCCATCTATCAATCCAAACATCACTGCCCCCAAAAATCAGCGCTGAAACAGGTTCTCCCCCCACCTGTGGTTTTCGGGCTGACAAGAAGCAGACCAGACAAAAAAAAACGCAAACTGGACTTGAAACAGCGGGGATCGAAATATACGACCAATTAAAATTTCGGGGTTTTTTGTAGGTTATTATTTGCATGACAATTTCAAACCCCTTTGGGGGAAGGGCATTTTGGAAAAAAATAGGTCGATAAAAAAAATTTATGTGGATTGGACATTTAAAAGGGGGGTTTCGCCTAAAAACTTCTTCGTCTTAATAAATGTCCTGAATTTGGAAATGTATTTTCCCCCATCTTTGGGTATTAATCAATTTTTCCCAAAACTGGGGCGGTTTTCCATGAGATACTTTAACTTAAGATTTTATTATCATCTTGGACACCAGCAGAACCAAAAAATCGGGGGGGGTTTCATCACAAAAAAAGGGGTTTGTGATGGGGGGCCCCGTCCCCCCCCACCCCCGGAGGACATTATCCCGCTGTCATAAAACCCGTCCCCCCCGCTGTCACTGAAGGCGGGGCCCCAGCTGTCACTGAAGGGGGTTTTAGCTGTCACTAAAGGGGGGGACCCCTTTTCCCCAAAATTTTAAAAAAATAAGGGGGGTACTACTTTCCCCCCACTTTGGGGGGCCAGTAGCGGGTCATCATGGACAAGACCCAGGCCGGGACCCCCCAAAAACCCAAAAAGAGAAATGGGGGACACCTGTGACACCTGCCTGAGAAAGGGTCACACCTTAAAAAATATCTTAAGTAGATATCCTCGCTACCAGGATACACAGCAATACCAATTCCCCGACCAAACCAATTTGGGGGTTGGGGGAAAATCTATTACTCTAATAAATACCCCCGTTGTGACACCACTTGCTATAGTGATGAATATGGAAAATATTTTTTTGCAAAATTTTTTGCACAAAACCTTAAGACTTCTATAACAATCGGGGCCATTTACTGGATGTCTCATTCAAACATCCCAAATTTTAGTGATCAATAAAAATCCTAATAACAAACAATCAAATAAACCCCAAAAACCACCTTATCTTAGCTGGAACTTCAAATCAACCTTGGACAACCAGATGACCAGCCGGGGCCCTGATTTCATAAAAAAAATATAAAAAAACACATTTCCCCTTTTCCAACAAAAACCCAAAAACCCAAAGGGGGCTTCCCGGGGGGGTGCAACCATAATTGAATATATGGACAAACACCCCCCCCCTTTAAAACGGGGATAATAACAGACAGCCCCCAAAAGACCCCCTACCCCCCTTCCTCTTAACAAACTTTAAAAAAAAACCCCCCCGGGGAAAACCCCCAAATTTTTTTTTAGACTTCATGAGGGCCTCAATAAATAACTTCACAGCAAACTAGGGGCGGTTGACTGGGCTATAAATTCCCCAACGCCAAGGGTATCGATGATTGGACAGAAAACTTTCTTAATAAATTACTTAGACTATACAACAAACATTGCCCCCAAAAAAAAGGGGAAACAATTAAAAAGGGGGTTTTAAAGGTTTGCCCATGGCTAACTAACAGTTTAAAAAAATCCTTTAAAAAAGAAACATAAATATGAAAAACAATAAGACGGGGATTCATACATAAAGAGTTTTTTAAAAAAAATATTCATCAGTTCTCAAAACTAATAAAAAAGCCAAACAATTGTACTACCCCAGGAATTTTTTTAAAAAAAGAGGAGATATAAAAAGCCCCTGGAAAACACTCACAGATTATGGGCCACAAACTAAAAAAACTAGGGATATTGTCCTAACTAAACCAAACGAAACACCACTACAGCCTATTGATACAGTAAACAAGATAAATGACTTCTTCCCCAACCATAGGACCCAAATCTTCCCAAAAAAAACCCCCCAGATACCAATCCCCGAGCAAAGTGATTCCTAGATGGGAATTTCCCATCCTCCTTCTATCTTGCACCTACTGAACCCCCCCAAGCCCCCAAAATTTTGATAATCAAGTCACTTAAAAATAAATCAGGACATCTGTCTCGTCCCAATTAATAAAAAAAGGGGGAAAAACCTCTTTTTCCTTTCATATCCTATTTCATTACTTTTAACAAATCACTAGAAACTAGCACTTTCCCGACACTACTCAAAAAAAAAAAGGGGGTTACCCAACACACAAGGTGGTGACCCCCAGACATAAACAACTATGGGCCTATATCAAACTTACCTTTTGCTATCCAAAATCTTCGAAAACTTGTACGGAATTATACTCTTTATAACGACACAAGCATATCAACCCCTGCCAATTTGGCTTCAGGAAAAATAAAAGCACTAACGATGCAATAGTAAAAATGATAGACCTGCTTTACACAGCACTCGAAAATAAGGAATATCCACTAGGACTTTTTTGAAAAAAGTTTTTTAAAATTTTAAAACCCCGGCATCCTACTCCACAAACTTGACCCTATGGAATAAGGGGGGCATGCACTAAAATAAATCCTACCTCATAAAAAATTTCCAGTATGTCACTATTAAAGACACATCCCCCCGGGCCCACCACTAGACACCAGTTACCCGGGGAAAATGTTTGGCCCCCCCGCTCTTCCTCTTATATCAATGACCTTCCCAATGTATCACAACCCCAAACCAATACTCTTTTTGACGACACAACATGTCATCCCCCCACAAATCTTCCCCGCTTAATCCATTGTTAACGACGAATTAATAAAAATATCAACATGGATGCCCCAAAAAATTTCCTCAACCGATAAGACCTTCCCTTTTTGTTTGGCAACAGAACAGATGATCCACAATTAAACATTAAGATCAACTCTACACCTATTGCAAAAACATAACGAGGGCAAGTTCCTGGGCCTTCACCTTGACAGCAGCCTGAAATTCAGCACTCAATCCAAACATAACAAAGTTTTTCCAAAAATGTAGGGGTCCTCTCTAAGATACGGGATTTACCCCCAAACAGCCCTACTCCCCTTTTTTTACTCACTCATCTATCCCTACCTCACATATCCCCTTTGGCCCCTGGGGGGAACAAACAATTACCCACCTAAAACCCCCAAAAAAAACCCCCAAAAAAAAAGGGGCAGTAAGAATTATCACGCAATCCAAACTAGGCGGGAACCTTCATCCCCACTCTTTAAAACCCCCCCTACTCACTGTCCAGAACATCCACACTTCTACTCCCGCTATCTACATTTATAGAACCATAAAAACCAACTTTAACCCTGGGGAAAAAAAAAACACTTTCTTGACAGTTGTGGCAGGACCCTGGAAAAAAATACCAGACACAAACATCTCTTTGACATTCCCCGTGTTTTAAATCTATAAAATTCAATGTACATAAAAGGGCCAAAAACTGGGACTCCCCCCTGAAAACTCTAGAACTACAGACACAACCTCCATTTTTTTAAAAGCGTTAAAAAAATCTTATCTCACTTTTGCACCCAACCGGTAGCTAACCACATGAAAACTACTTTATCTTGCACATATCCCCAGCAAAAGACACTTACTGATATCTGTGATTTCCCCTTTAAATTTTCCCCCGGGGGGGAAAAAATTTTTAAAACAACTATTGCATCATAATTCTTAAGCTAGTCATAAAAATTTCCTAAGACCTCCAATATAGAAACGGTTTTTTTCCCCAAAAAATCACCTTTACCATTAATATATAAACTAATTTTTAAAAATTTTTTAAAAAAAAATTTTTTAATTCTTAAATGTTTAAATTTCAATACCTCAATATTGTAAACCTAATTAATCACTACAATTACCTAACCTTACTATCAGTATAATCATTGTGTCACTATTGAGTAAGACCTATCATAAACTGCCTGAAAAAAAAGGCATACCTGGGGATATTTTTGGGCATCTTGTAATATCTCTTCATAAAATGTCATTACTATAATTACACCCCCCCTGTATATTACAAAAAAAAAATTTTTTTAAAGAAAAACCTGAAGGAAAAAACCCCTCAAACAAAAAAATCAGTCGGGGGGACTGGCTCTTCAGAGACGAAATCTCTAAACTCCCCAAAACTATTGATTTCTTGAAAACCCCTCGCATCACCCCCCCCACCTACACCTCACCCCCCCCCAAAAGGGGGCAAAAATTAAACATCACCTAACACTATATCGCATCCTAAAATTTTTTCCCCCTTAAAAGGGGGAATCTCTCAGCATGTTTTTCAGGTAAAGGGCGACTCCCCCTTTTTTCCCCCCCGAGTTATAGGTTTTCAAACCTAATTCCCTTTTGGGGGGTCTTGAGACTAGATTAAAAATTTTCCCAAAGAAAGGGGGGCTAGTTTTTTTACCTCATAAAATCAGTGGCCGGTAATTCAAGAGCATATGGATACACAAGATACACAATAGGCCCAGGGGAAAAAAGGCCTCAAAAAAGGGGTTAAAAAGGGGGATCTGGTTTTTAAAAAAAAAGTTCTTTTTTGTTACAAGCAAATTTATGAAATTTGCTTGGGGGGTTTGGTTTGAAAATGACCCCTGGTATGGCCAGGCCTCCCTTTTTCCCCCCGTTTTTTTTTTCTTAAGATAAAAATTTTTCTTGATAATATCAATAGATCCTGAGAAAAACATGTTGCAGAGCAAACTTTTGTTAGGGGAACGTTTCACCCAGTATAAAAACTTTACAAATTTCCCCGACTTGGTAAAAGGTTTTACACAAGTGAAATATAACTTGATAAACTCTACCTGAGTGAAACATAACGATAAAGCTCTACACCTAGTGAAAAATAACTTGATAAACTCACACAGAATGAAACATAACTTGAAAAAGCTCTACACTGGTGAAACAAAACCCCAGTAAAGCTATACACAAAATTAAACATAACTTGATAAAGCTCTACACTGAGTGAAACATAACGAAAAAACTCACAGAATGAACATAACTTAAAAGCTCTACACAGAATGAAACATAACTTGATAAGCTCTACACTGAGTGAAACATAACTTAAACTCACACAGAGTGAAACATAACTTGATAAGCTCTACACTGAGTGAAACATAACTTGATAAAGCTCTACAGAGGGGAAACATAACTTGATAAACTCTACACAGAGTGAAACATAACTTGAAAAAACCCCCACACAGAATAAAACATAACGAAAAAAACTCTACACAGAATGAAACATAACTTGTAAAGCTCTACACAGAATGAAACATAACTTGATAAAGCTCTACACAGAATGAAACATAACGATAAAGCTCTACAGAATGAAACATAACTTAAATAAAGCTCTACACAGAATGAAACATAATTTAAATAAAGCTCTACACAGATTGAAACAATTAAAGAACGTCAACAAAGAAAATACAACAATTTTATAGAACGTTACCTGAGCGCCCCAGAAAGCCCGGCTAACACTTTCAAATCAAGTTAGAAAGTAAGAACGTAGGACAAGAAGAACATAACATAAGAAGGCGGGGGGTTTGCAAGAGGCCTAAATGCCCGTGCTAGTTAGGTTCATTAGCAGGGTCCCAGACTGGGCCCCCCTGTGTGACCTACAAAAGAAAACACATCTACCACCATTCCCTCCAAGTGAACGTGTGTGGTGGTGTGTGTGTGTACTCACCTTATATTTTTGGGGGGGAAATCGATTCATAGCTTCTGGTCTCGCCTCTTCGATGGTCGCTACGGGGCCCCTCTCTACCTTTTCCCTAGCTTCATCATACTTTGTCTTAAAGCTATGTATGGATCCCTTCCACTACATCACTCTTCCCTTTTTCCCCCTTCTGACAACTCTTATTGAAGAAATCTTAACATCCCCTTTTACTCATATGAGTTTTCTTTTTACAAAAGTATTTGTTTTCTTTTTCCTTTTTGCTGTGTCCCCTTGTTGCTGTGTCCCCTTTTTTGCTGTGTCCTCTTGTTTGTTCCCCTTGTTGCTGTGTCCCTTGTTGCTGTGTCCCCTTGTTGTGTCCCCTTGTTGCTGTGTCCACTTGTTGGTGTGTCCCCCTTTTTGCTTTTTCCCCCTTTTTCCCTTCCCCCTTTTTGTTTTTGCCCCCCTTTCTGCTGTGTCACATCTCTGAAACCTGTCCCTATCCCATGGCAATTCCTCTCAGTATTTTAAATGTCGTTATCATGTCCCCCCCCGTCCCTCCTGTCCCCCCTTTTTGTCCACTTCTCTTTCCCCCACCTCATGCGGGGAAATTTCCTCATACCTGTGTAGTCTCCTCTGTTGTAGTTTGGCTTCTTCCATCCTACTCGTGCTGTTTCACTTCCCTTTCCCATAATTTGAAGCTCAGGACCAAGTGATCACTAGCTCTGATGAGCCTTTCGTAAGTGATATCCCCAAGTCTGAACTATTCAAGGGGGAATATGAGGTTCAGCCTTGCTGGCTCATCCTTCCCCCTCTCTTTCTAAAGTTCCGTACATTTGGGCCCCCAAAGGGTTTTTCCCGTACCACCCCCATCATCTTATCCCTCCACGTTCTGGTCTCCCATTTTTCCAGGTTTTTCCCCGTCAATTTTGTGGTTGAAATCCCAAAAACTAGTAACGGCCCTGCCCATGTTGGCCCTTCAGCCACCTCGGGATTGTGTTTTTCCCTTGCTCTGTTGCTCTCATCATACTCTTGTCTTGGCCTCCTGCTATTCTGTGGGGGGTTTTTACATCACTGCAATCAGTGCCTTAGGACTATCTAAAATTTTCCCCATTGTGGTCCTTGCTTCCTTCTGTTCATTCCTTCCATCTCCTCAAAACTCCCTGGTTTTGATGGCTTTTCTATCCCCCCCTCTGTTCCCCCTATCCTTCCCCAGGATCTGGTCTTTGGGGTGGAAAAAATCATCTGTTTTCATCTCCAGAGCTTTGTTTCTGTGAGTGCTATGGGCCTGGGGGGAAATTTCCATGCATCTTTCATTTACTCCTCCACTTTTTTATTATTCTAAATTGGTGTCCAAACCCTTTAGCTTCTTTTCCCAAAGTTGTGTTCTGGGGGTTTGTGGGGGCTGGGGAAAGGGGCCTGGCAGGATAATATGGAATGTTCAGGCATTGGTTTGTGATAGGAGGGGGAGGGGCTGTGGGGTGGAAATGTTGGTTGTTTTTGGGGTTTAAATTTTTTTTTTGTAGTGGGATTTGGGGGGGTTGAGAGTGTTCTGTGGGTGATTTAGGGGGTTTTTGGTTTTTTGGGTCCTCCGAGTCTGGGTTTTCCCCCTACCCCACCCTTTACTCTCTTTCCTGCCTCCTTGCCCTTTGTATCCTCTCATTTTCCCTGTTTCTTCTCTTGTTCTTTTGGTGGATGAGGTACACCCACTGGAAAAAATAAACCCCCTTAGTCGTGGTTTCTTTCCCGGACCCCTTTTTTTACATTGTGTCTCATTTTAAAAATCAATTTGACTGGACAATTTCCTCCCCTTCAGTGTTCTCCTATTCGGGAAAATTTTTTTCCATTTTTTTGTCTTCCTCCCTGTCTTTGTGTTTTTCAATTTTTTTTTCCCCTTTATCTGTCTTTATGTCGTCCTTTAAACTTTTGGGGTCCTAAATAAAAGTGACTTTTCTTTTCATCCTCTCATTGCATTTCTGCTCTTTTTATCTTGATTCTATTTAAGTATCTCTTTGCTGCTTTCCTTCATTTCCTGGATCCCCTTTTTGGGCCCCTGATAGCACCTCTGCGGAACCTTTTTTTTCCTGAAAGCCCCCCTCGTTGACCACTGTTTTTTTCCCCCAAAGGCATGCCACTTTGACCCCCCAACATTTCCTGTCTCCCCAAGGGGTCGGGGCCTCTAAAGGGGCTTTTTTTCCCCCTTTCCCTTGGGGCCTCCCCCCTTTTTCTGATTTTCCTGTTGCGTTTTCCCCCTTTTGTTCTTTGGCTCTTACCCAGCATTTTCAGATCCTTTTTTGGGGTTCTTTCCAACCTCTGCAGCTGTGGCTTGAAAGCTCCTAATTTTTGCCCCTGCAGCCTTTTTCTTCATTCTTTTCCCTTTCCTTGAGCTCTGCCCCTTTTTCCCTTTCCCCCGCCCCTTTTTTATTGGTTAACATGGCTCTTTTTCCACTCTCTGGGATCCCATTGTGTGTGTACTCCCCCAATTGTGGTTGCGGGGGCGTTCCGCTCCTCTTTGTTTTTGTGTGTGTTTTGTGTGTGTGTGTGTTAGTTAGTTACCATTTTTTAGGCACATATCAATTAACACTGGCCTGTTTATTATGTTTGTGTGTGTGTGTGTGTGTTTGTTGTTGTTGTGTGTGTGTGTGTGTGTGGGAAACATTTCGAAATGTTTGGGCCCCCCCATTAAAAGGGGCCCCCCCCTTCTTTAAAAAAGGGTTTTCCCCCTGGGGCCCCGGGGGCGTGTAAGGGGGTGTGTGTGTGTGTGTGTGTGTGGGGTGTGTGTGTGTGTGTGCTTAAAAGGTAGATACATCAATCTAAGGTTTTTTCCCCCGGGGAAGGGAAAATAATCCATCATGTCAAAAAAAATTGTGTGGAGAGAGTGTCAACTGTGGTACCGACCCTCCTCCTCCCCCTTCCTCGGTGGGGGGGGGGTGACGGGGTCCCCGGGGGGGCCGGTCGACAGGTGTTTTCCCCGTGGGGGAGAAAAAGGGGGGGAAGGGTGGTGGAGGTAGTGGGGATTTTGGTTTTGGGGGGTTTGGGTTTTGGGGGGGGGGTGGGTTTGGGGCGGTTGGGGTGGGGTGGGTGGTTGTTTCCCTCCCTACACCACCCCCGCCCCCCCCATGACCCCCCACCCCCTCCCCCACTTTCTCATAACATTCAAAAAAAAACACACACACACACACACACACACCAAGGGGAGCTATAATCGACCACCCCAAAAAGGGGAAAACACACACACACATAGCCACGAGCTATGAATCGACCCCCCCCCAACCCCAAATAGGTGAGTAAAAAAACACACACACACACACACACACTTCCCGCCCTGATGGCATGGTGGCTATCTTGCTTCACGCCCCCGGGGGGCCCCGGGTTTAATTCCCGGGGGGGCCCCCCAAAAATTTGGTTTTTCCCCACATACACACAACAACGGGCCCCCGGGGTCTAATCGACATGTGCCTAGGACAAAATGGTAACAAAATTGGTCAAAATTGGAAGTTGAAGGTAGATGACCCAAAAAAGGGGTGTTAGGAAGTATTTCTTTTAAAAAGAGACGTGGGAAATGGAATAGTCTAGCAAGTGTTAGTGGAGGCAGGAACCATACATCCCCTTTTAAAAGGGGGGGGATGATAAAGCTTGGAGCAGGGGAAAAAAAACCCGTAGTGGCCCCTTTTAAGGGGGGGGCCCCGGGCTGAGCCCCCCCCCCCAACCACAATTAGATGAGTTAGATGAGTACACACACAACATCACACAAAAAACACACACACACACCCTGTCCCTGTGGGGTTGGATACTGGAGTATGCCCCGCCCCCCGTTTAAAAACCCCACCTACCCAAAAACATATAAAAGGGGCTGTGGTTTGCCCCCGCAACCACAACTAGGTGGTACACACACACATGCACATAAAACACACACACGCAAAATACACACACAAACACACACACACACACGGGGCAAACAGGGGTCCCCCCAAAAAAAACCACTTTTTAAGGGGAACCCAAAAACCCCAAAGGGGGTTCCTAGCCCGGGGACAGAACAAAAACAAAATGACAGCCGCTGGGGGGGGGGACACAAAAGCAGGAGAAAAGGGGGGGGGAACAAGGAAAAAAATCAGGGAGAGGAAAACCATATCGGGGAAAAACCCCAAAAAGAGCAAACACAAAAGAACCATCCTCAGAACCCCCAACCAAAAAACATCCCAACCAAAAAACCCCAATCCCCCCCCCAAAACCCCCCCCATAAATCTCGCAGTACACCGGGGCCCACCCCCCCCCCAAAAAAACAGTGTTGGGGGAAAAAATAAAAATTTTTTCCCCCCCAATTTGGGGAAAAACAAAAAGTGGGAGGGGGGTAAGAAAGATTAAAAAAGGCATCATTTTGGGCATCAAAACCCCCAAAAAAGCTCACAGGGAGTAACAAATGCCATCCAAAACCGGGGTAACCCGATCCTAAAAGGGAAAAACAGGGGGAACAGGGGGTGGAGGAGTGGCACTGCTGATCAAAAAAAACGATGGGATTTTGATGGGCTGGAGAGGGGGGACAGAGGAGAAGAAAAATTACATGTGGGGGAAGGCCTTTAAGGGGGGCCCCAAAAGGGGGGTAATTACGGGATGTAAAACCCCCCTCCCAAAAAAAACAGGGGAAAGGCAAGAGTATGATGGGGGTAATGGGGGCGATGGTTGACATTTTTCTGAAGGGGCCCCGAAGGGCTCATGCAAGCAGGGGGGAACTAAATGATTGGGTGATTTTCCCCAAACCCCGGAAATCGACTGGGAGAATTTTTGGGCCCCCCGGGGGGAAAAAAAACGTGGGGGGTTTTAAAATGATGGGGGTTTTTTGGAAATTTTATGTCCCCAAAACGAAAAAGGGACACTCCCAAAGAGAGGAGAGGATGAACCCGCGAGACTGGACCTAATTTTCCCCCCTTGAGTAGTGCAAAAAATTTTTTGGACATCACATTGGGGGCCCCTTGGGGGGCCGGGAAACATGGGGTTTTAAAAACTTTAAAAAACACAATAAAGTTACAAGTGGAAGGAAAGGGCTGGACCAAAAACCAAAAAACAAAAAAGGGGCCCCCCCCGGCATGAAGGGAATTTCCCCCGAACGGTGACAAAAAATGGCAGGAAGTCCCGTAAATGAGATGATGGGTATGTGACAACAATATGAAAGGGGGAAACTGAGGAGAGGTTTGTCCCCAAAGGGGAAAAAAGGGGAAAAAGAAAAATCCCGGATGAGCCCATGGGGTTTACCCAAAGGTGGGGGGCCAAAACCAAGTTTTGAAAGGGGGAAAAGAAAAAAATTAAAAAAAAGGGAAAAAAGGGCCCGGGGGAAAAAAGGGGAAAAAGCATTTGGGGGGAGCCAGAAATGAATATGCACAGGTAAAAAGGGGGAAAAACCCAAAAATAATAGAAAATGACATAGGAAAACCCCAAAATTTGCCCCAAAAACTGTTTTTTCAGCCCATCAGGGGGAAAAAAAACAGTCAAGGACCAGGTGATCAGGCAAAGGGAAAAAGGGGGGGAAAGGGGAGATCACGAAAACGACCGCCAAATATGAAATGAACTCAACGAGTTAAAAAAAAGTGTACAGAGGAACAGAAGGGACTCCAGAAAAAGGGAAAAAGGGGGGGGGTACACCACCAAGTGCTGGACCCCCATAAAATGCAACCAAAAGGGAAAAGTGAAGAGGCTGCTGAGTGAGCTAGATACCTCAAAGGTGATGGGCCCAGCAACAACTCTCCATGGGTCCTGAGAGAGAGAGAGAGGGGACTATGTGTATCCCAACTTTCCCCATCCCCCCCAAAAAGGGGGATTTCCTAAAATTTTTGGGAAAACAGCAAATGTAGTCAACCAAAAAACTGCTGCAGCATACGGGCGACTAACCCAAAACCCAAGAACAGCATTTGCATCTTAATAAGGAATCGTTTTAGGATCCTGTACACTGTGTACGTTAGGCCAATATTGAAGTATGCAGCACCAGTTTTGGGAACCCCACCTAACAAAGCACGTAAAGATTCTAGAGAAAGTGCAAAGGTTTGCAACAAGACTAGTCCCAGAGCTAAGAGGTATGTCTTACGAGGGAGGTTAAAGGGAAAACGACTTGACGACACTGGAGGACAGGGAGATAGGGGGGGGCATGATAACGACATATAAAAATACTGAGAGGAATTAACAAGGTGGACAGAGACAGGATGTTCCAGAGCTGTGACACAGCAACAAAAAATGACACAACAGAAAGCTGACACAACAGCAAAATGACACAGCAGCAAAGGGGACACAGGGAAAAAAGGGGGAAAACAGCAACAAAGGGGACCCAGCAACAAGGTGACACAAAATAAGGTGACACAGCAACAAAAATTTTACACAACAACAAGGAGACACAGCAACAAAAAGGGGACACAGCAAAAAACACAGCAACAAAGGGGACACAGCAAAAAAAACACAGCAACAAGGTGGCTCCCGAAAAAAAGTGACACAGCAACAATGGGACACAGCAACATTGGGACACAGCAACAAAAATGACGCCCCGATGGCATAGTGTCTAGCCTTTGCCACCACGGAGGGCCCCGGGGTTTAATTCCCGGCGGGGGCCGGGAAAAAAATTTTGAAGTGTTTTGTTACACACCAACAACCCCCAACCCGGCCCCAAATGTCTAATCGACGTCCAGAACAAAAAGGTAACTAACAGCAACAAGGGGGCACAGCAACAAATGGCACAAAACAAGGGGGCACAGCAACAAAGTGACACAGCAACAAGGGGAAAAGCAACAATTTTACAGCAAAAAAAAGGGGACACAGCAACAAAAAGGGCACCGCCCCCAGGTGAAAAGCAACAAGGGGACACAGCAACATTTTTACACAGCAACAAAAATGACACAGCAGCAAAAAAGGACACAGCAACAAAGGCCCCCAGCAACAAAAAAGGGGGCACAGCAACAAAGTGACACAGCAACAAGGAGACACAAAAACAAAGTGACAGCAAAAAAGGGGAAAACAGCAACAAGGGGACACAACAAAGGGACACAACAACAAAAGGGGAAAACAGCCAAAAAAAGTACCCAATGTCCCAGGACAGCATGGGTTTAGAGCAAAGGGCCCCTCCCCGTCTGTCCCAACTACTGGACCACTACGACAAGGTCCTGGATACTCCCAGAAGATAAACAGAATGCAGATGTTATATACACAGATTTTTCAAAAAATCTTTGACAAAATGTGACCATGGTGTAATAGCACACAAAATGCGTGATAAAAGGGAAAAACAGGAAAAGTTGGTAGATGGTTTTTAATTTCCTAAACGTAGAACACAAAAAAAGTAGTAGTCAACAAAAGAAAAGTCTGAGGCAGCTACTGTGAAAAGCTCTGTTCCACAAGGCACAGTACTTGCTCCCATCCTATTCCTCATCCTCATATCAGACATTGGGGGGGGGAAAAAGCCACGGGGCTGTGTCTTCCTTTGCAGATGACAAAATCTGTTTTTGACAGTGTCCACCGTTAAAAACACTGCAAGACTCCCAAACAGACATAAACCAAATC
>WNWK01045087.1:0-14862 GCA_009830355.1 Cherax destructor
TTGCTGTCTTATGGGATGGCAAAGTGCAAGATTCAATGGATTTGTTGAGAGTTGCAAAATTGGTGACAAAAATGAAAGCTTTTATACATGGTAGGGATTATTTGGTCCCTTTTTTGTTCTTTAGTGTTGTGATAATGAGCGAAATTCAGTAGGGTTTGTTGGGGCTAGAATTAGGTTTTGGGTAGTTACCAGTGAGGTTTACCAGTGAGGTGTTACCAGTGAGTTGTTACCAGTGAGGTATTCCATGAGTTAGTCTTTTGGCTGAGTGTTTGAGTTTGGTATTTTGTTTGCTGCTTTGTTCCTAGGTCATCTACTCTTTTTATTTACATCAATAACCCCCAAATGCATCAAAAAATTTTTTTAAAACCAGTTCTATTCACAGATGAACCCCACTTACGTCTTCCCCCCACACAAACCCAGTATACTTAGTGACACTGAAAAACAGCGAGCTACATAAAATATCAAACTGGATGCCCACCAACAAACTCATTCTCAATATAGACAAAATACCATGTTTTTTGTTAACAGAACAATAAATACCAGCTAAACATATCAATAAATGGTTCACCCATTACAAGACACACTGAGGGCAAATTTCTAGGTCTCCACCTTGACTGTAATCTTAAATTTCAGACCCACATCCAGCATATAACTAAGAAAGTTTCCAAACAGTTGGTATCCTTTCCAAGATATGATACTATGTACTGCAAATGGTGCTCCTTACTTGATATCACTTCAATATCCCCTTTACCTCACCTATGGTATTTGTGCTTGGGGATCTACCATGGCCAATCATCTTAACCCTTTGGGGGTCGGTGCCGTCTAGACTTTTTACGACGGGGGTTGGTGCCGCTAGTACGCCCAAATTCTAGCGGCTCAATTTAAGCAGAAAACGTCTGGTAGGCATACATAGAAAGAATGGGTCTGTGTGGTCAGGGGCCATTTAAAAAAAAATCCTGCAACACCGATAATGAGAGAAAAAACTCTGACCGTTTTTTTCGATTAAAACAGCGACTTTGCAGTCGATTTTCGTATGGTTTTTATTGATGTATTCCTTTTCTTGGTCTCATTTGATAGAATGGAAGAAAATATTTACAGAAATGGGGAAAGATTTTGAGTTAGACAATGACAAGTACCTTGAAATTGAGTTTCAAAGTAGCGAAAATGTTCGATTTTTGACGATGTTCAAGAGAAACAAATCACACCATGCCTCCAATACACATCAACTGGCAAAGTCTTATATTCATGCACAAGTGCCTGATATTATTTATACCCATTTTTACAATGATGCAGTTGTATACATAACATAAAATTTTTCTTTTTTTTTGGGGAGAATAAAATTCAAAATGAAAGCAAAAGTAATGGAACAGGGGCCTGGAGACGGACTAATGAACAGATAACATGTTTTTAGTGCCAGGAATGTCTGCCTTGTTTACTTTTGGCCCCTTTATTTTGAAATTGGCATCGCTTTGAAATTTGTGTGAAAATTGGAAAATTGCCTTTTTTCTGACCACTATTTTGGGTAGAGGGAAAATTGGTAAATAGGCGTTTTCTTGTACTCAATCGATAGAAGAAATGGGTTCTAGTGAAATAACTATAATTTTAGGAGACTGAAACATTGGAATTTGTTGAAAATATGGCTCAAAGGGGCAAAATCGCCGATGCGTAATGTCATGGCTACCGCAAATTCGGAAAAGCATAATTCCGTTAGTTTTCGATCAAATTTCATAATTTTGGGGCTTATGATCGGAAAAAGATTCTCTATCATTTCATAAGAAAAAATTAATTTTTTTTTCCAAAAAATTTCGACCCCAGGAACACTTTCCGAGAAGGCCTGTCACCCCCAAAGGGAAACCTTTAATAACCTAACAAAAAGCTGAGGTGCGGATGATCACAAACCCCTGCGCTAGACAACACACCCCACCACTCTTCAAAAGCTTGAACTTACTTAATATACAAAATATAAATTTTTTACCGTGCCTACTATATATACAGAACATTAAACTCCAATATCAACCCTTCACTCAAACTTCTCCTAGACAGCCTCAACAGAACACACAGGCATAATACACACTTATTACTGTGCCTACTATATATACAGAACATTAAACTCCAATATCAACCCTTCACTCAAACTTCTCCTAGACAGCCTCAACAGAACACAAGGCTAACACGAGGCACAAAACACTTTTTGACATCCTCGTGTCTGTCTCACACTATGCAAAAATGCAGTGCACATAAAGGGCCCAAAGATCTGGAACTCTTTACCCAAACCAGCAAAAGGTCCGCTGCCCATAAATCAATTTAGGACTACTATATTATTAAAAAATCATCTCATCTCTCAATAATAACCATACCCCACACTATATTTAAACTCTAATCAAATTAGAAGCAACTCTCCCAAATATTTTATTATCCCTTATCTATTAAACCATTATTACAAACCTAAAAAAAGTATGTCTGTATCATAAATTGTACTACCTCATATTAATAACTGAGTAAAATATTGAATATTTGAAGTTTGTCTAGACTTAAGTAGTCTTTTAACCCTTCAGGTCCCGGGGCAGTTCTATAGCTTTGAGTTCTGGGTCCAAACCGTAGTTCTCGGGCCCTGAGCTCAGCTCACTCAGAAAGCTTTGAGCGGTAAATTTGGGCCTAGATAGGAGAATACATATATGTGGGTGGGGGCACCACATAAACAAATTCCTGCAGCACACAGTGATAATGAGAGAAAAACTGAAACCGTAATTTTTTATTAAAACAGCGACTTTGCAGTGTTTTTTCGTATACAGGGACCCTGGTTAACAATACCCTGGAAATCGTACAATTAAGTATAATATTGTAAGGAGTGGAAGGTATTTTTGGGGTCTGAAATAGACTAACCTACGTGACATTATTTCAAGTGAAGTAAACGTTGGGTAATGGCACTTGAGCAGGCTTTGGGATGAAGTTTTTCAACCGGAGGGTCCACTGTCCTTTTTATAGATGTATTTGCGATTTCTTGGTCACATTTGATAGAATGGAAGATATATTACAGATGTAGAGATGATTTGATTTGGTTTTAGAATGGAAATGGCTTGAAACCAGCTCAAAGTAGTGGAAATGTTCAATTTTCGCGATGTTCAAGAGTAAAAAAACCCCCCACACGTCTAATAGCGAGAGCTGGTGGGTCTAATATACGTTCACAAATGTGGTGAATTTTTATTTGACAATTATTACAATATTGCATAACAGTAAATCTTCCATTTTTTGGTTTGAATAAAAATGGAATTCATTTGTAAAGACTGAAAATGTAACTAATGAACAGAGGAAATGTTAGTTTAGTGCCAGGAATGCCTGCATTGTTTATTCTGCACCCTATTTTGAAATTGGAATATTTTGAACTTTGAGTTAAATTGGCTAAATTACCAATTTCCAATCACTATTTTGTAGTTGGGAAACTGTTGACTGGGCAATTTCTTGTGCTCAATCGATAGAATAGAATTAATACTAGTGAAGTAGCTAAGAATTTGGTCGACTGTGTTATGTTATTTTCCCCTATTTATCATCAAGGTTCTACATGTACTAGCATAGGGTATTTACTTAAAAGGTCTTAGGGTAAAAGGAGGACATTATTAGGCTAAAAGATACTTACTCAGGTTTAGCCTGCTGCATCTGAAACTTATTGGTCCTTTCACATTCCTCTTAAAGGTTATTTAAACCAACATTATAAAATAGAGCTATATTAAGAAGTATATACATATAATATACAGGTCTCCACTCCTAAACATATAATCAGCCTTTCCCAAAGCACATGGCTCAGCTGTCACCTTCAACTCTCTTTTTCTCAACATTTCTTAACCCTCCAGTGTCTTGATACACTGAAGATCACTGAATGTCATAGTAACATCGATCTACAACCCTCCCCATTACCTTTTGGGCACTCATTCAGCCCTGAAGCCGAGTTAAAATCAGCACCTACAACACCAGCTCACTCCAGCCGCCATTGTTCTCAGCAAGAGGCTTGTGGGAAAACAACAGTCTCTTAAGCTCCTCCCCTCAAAACATAAACACATCACTTTGCAAATCCCCTCAACATATCTTATGTTATTACAATGAGACATGCAACTATTAATTAATTAGTTAATAAAATGTGTGCATTATTTATATAACCTATTATATTGAGAAAATCAGTTTAATCAGCTCTTAAGGTTTTAAGGCTGGCCAAGCCTTTTAAACTCAACCCAAGCAGTACTTCTGATTAATTCAATATAATTAGGTATTCATGTTATTTAATTACAACAATACATGCTGGGTTCCAATAGCCTTCATAACAAGTCCATAATACCCCATAACACCCCCACCTCCAGACGGAGTCTTATAAAGACGGAGTCTTATAAAGACGGAGTCTTATAAAGACGGAGTCTCACAAAAGCTAGCAGTGTCCCGCAGGATACGGCTAGGGAAAATAAGGTCTTAGCCTAAAGGTGGTAGTAACACTACTAGAGGTTTTACATATACCACAGCACCATAATTACTCTTCACTGTACAGTTATACAACAAGGTGACATACAACATGGCAATCTACAAATCTCATGGCTCCACTGAACCTTCCCAGAATAAACATGCAATTTCGCCCTTACCATACACCATACAAAACCCGTGAATGGAACAATACTAGAACAGAGTGCAGAGGTTATTAGAAAAACAGTTCAACCACATCCACATACTGAAGGGTGTAACCATTAACTACTTTAGTGGTTACTAACATAATACCTTTTTACAATGCAAGGACTACACACAAAGCCCACTGTGAAAGCCAGCACTGACAGGCCTGTGCCTCCGCTGCGGTAAATCCAGCAGGCAACTGGTACTCCAGGATGGCATCTTCCTGATCAGGAGATGAGAGTAGAGCCAAACCCAGAGCGGTCAGGTATACCCCAGGCAGAAACTTCACAAAAAACATGTCAAGGTGTCTCTTACGTGGTGGCCGAACCAAAAAGTGAGACTCTCCAGTCAACACCCAAAATCCTTAAAATGGTCAGGCACATACCCCCATCTTCCGAGGACCTCACTCCATACAGATCCTCCAACCTTATAAGGAGGAACTGCTATAGTACATGGAGGAGATACACGGGACCACTCAGGCAACCGTTGGACCGTTTCGTACTTAGAGCACACCAAGACACAAACAACATACCTCCCTGGACTTCTCATGTCACCGAAGGTTGTCAACTCCGCCTCAACTCACAATATTTGATACCCTGACTCCCCTTTATCCTGTCTGGCTCCAACCATCTCCTTCACAGTTGAATGGCTGGTAGGGAGCACTCAGGCCCGCCAAGAGTTCACCACTGCAAAAACAACAAGGTCAGCACAAGACAAACACTATGTACTAAGCATGCACCATTTATCTACACAAACATCTAGAAGAACCTCAGCAATCACAGACAAACCCCATCTTAAGAGTCTGATTCGGGTCACCATACATAGGAACAGGGTGAAGCAATCCTGGGACATATACAGATGCAGAATAGACAACCCACAGTGAAAATTCCTTTCCTGTGGCAAAATTACCAATTCTGCAACCTCTTGCAGTACAAACACAAACCCCAAGACATCTTCCCGTACCCTGGATGCGTACATCAAGTTTACAAAAATACTTTCACGTTCAATCTCCCACAATAATTTTGAATACTCAATGAACTCAATTGACATTACACACATGGAAATTGTATTGGCACCCAGGCCAGGAATATCACATCTTCCTGCCTCATGCTTTACTTTATCTAATACTTTTGCATCTTTTAAAACATCAGCATCAAACTTTCTAAGCCAGTAACTTTAGTTGTTACATGTACTTTGTGGCAGTCAGTGCATTTGCTCAAGGTGCCATTGAATTTGGGAACCATGAAGCATGGGAATGCCCACTGACTCTCACTAAGCACTACAACCTGGTATTGAAGGAATTTCACTTTTTCCTCCATATCCCTGTTTTCATGCAGATTACCCACACACAAATATTGTCGAATTGGCTCAGCTTCCTTATCAATTTCTTCATGAAGTCTTGACTTTACCCCTTTAGTGACATCCCAAACTTTTACAAGGTTACACGGTGGTTGAGCCAACTCTCCAACACTTTCCTTAGAAAGACCAAACATTATTTCTCCAATCTCTCTCATAAACATGGAATTTCTTACATACTTTTCGGCCATTACATACAGAGTATTATTTTGCACCTCTTTACATACTGGATCCACTGAAACATTGGTCACTCTAGGTTTCTGATATAATGCTAAATCCTCTAACCAGTTACTGTATACATTATTCTTACACCTTTTCTGCTCGGGTGTGTGGGTTATATATCTTACACTTGAGAACTTTCCCCACACCATGGTCAGCTCACAGCAACTTTCCATACAGTATTTCACGTGAACTGGCTCCAATGCCAGCACCTCATCTCCAGCCTCCAGAGCATTATGGTCCACGTTATGGTCCCACTTCATCATTTGGGTCTGGTTGATGGGTACTTTCACTGGTACCATCCATTTCATACAAGCCAAACAGTATCTGAAACTGAGAAAAAGCTCCGAGGGGGAAGCATCACCATTCTCCCCAAGCCAATAGCTCAGAGATTCCAGAGTGCTTCCCCACTCAGCAGTTACAAAGAGAGGGGTCCTCTCATCCCAGATGTTAGTACAGTCTATACTACAGGCTTGCATCATTGTCTTTAGGGTCTGATGGAAGTTCTCTGGTTTCCCTTGAGATGGAGGGTAATAGATAGCTGAAAAGTTAGGCTTTACATGAAAAAAGAACTTCATCAAAGCCCTTAAGACTACATGAGCTGTCATCTTATATAGAGGGACGGCTTCCAGGTACCTGGTAGTAGAGCAATTTGTTGTGAGTAAATAATCATTTCCCATTCTGGTCCTTGGGATTGGACCAACTACATCTACTATCAGTTTGCTGAAGGGTCCACCTGGTGCTGAAATAAGCTGAAAGGGAACAGGTTTAATACATGGACAAGGTTTCCCTCTACATTGACAGACATGATAGGTCTTACTATATTCTTCCACAGTCTCCCACAGCTGAGTCTTGAAGAAATGCCTGGAAACCTTGGACATCATCATTTGGTGACAAAACACTTGTTCTTCTTCCCTTGGTACTACAAACAGAGGCAACTTCTCTGTAAAAGTTTCCTCTCTGAAATGAAAGCACTTATTAAATTGTGAAACTGCTTCCTCAGCCACAGCTGAGGCTCTGCTCAGTGTGACATCATTCTCCTGTACAGAATTTAAATGCACCTTAGTAGATGCAGCCTCTCTCGCACTCCTGAACTGATCTATGCTCCAATCATGCTCAGCTCTGGCTGGAACATCCCTTTCTTCAGTTGACTGCAGTTCAACATCAGAAAACAGTGTTTCCAGACTTAAGCCCTCATCATCCTCATGAGAAATATCATAAAGACTGTTGATAGCATGATCATGAGCCATACTTCTCATGGTGGAACCAGTAGGGAGAAGGTCTGGAAGGGTCTCTCTAGCCTTCTCCTCCCAAACTTTGGGAATTGGTTCCCCCCTTACTAGATGTTCCTCACTGTCTAACAGGCCCATTACATTATTTCCTAATAAGAGGTCAACACCCTCAAAGGGAATCTCATCTGAAATACCTACAGGGAGATAGCCAACTTGGTATGCGGATTCTACCCATAACTTGTGTACAGGTGTTCTTATGGTCGAACCCGTAATACCCTTCAATAATATATCTTTCCCAGTATAGGTATCATTAGACACTGGCAGCACTCCCGCATGTAGCAAGGAGTAGGTGCTACATCCATCTCTCAAGGACAACATGTTCTCAACCCTGCCCACATCCTTATGCAAGGCCACTGTGGACTTACTAGCAAAAACCCGCATCCTGGGGTCTAATTCTAAGGGTTCCTCCTCACCTTGCCTTGAAGACCTAATGCAAGCCACCGGATGTGTCTCTGCAGTTAGGATTCCCTGGGATTGTTCCTCCTTTCTCTGATCTTGCTGTTTAGAAAAGCAATACTTTTGTATGTGACCAGTCTTGTTACAGTAGTAACAGGTATAATTCCTAAAGGTATGTTTACCGTTTGGAGTAGGACTAGTACTGTGTGCTCGAGGAACTGAAACATTATTTGATGGTCTAGGTAAACTTTGAGCTCCAGCTGACTTACCTTTCCCTTCTGTTTGAGAGGGTGCCTCAGCCTTCATTTGTCCCTGAAAATTCTTGTCCCACCTACCTTTATGACCATAGGATTTGGAATAAGGTTTAGAAAAGACAGGAAATTTTTGAATGAGCATGACTGTTTTTACCTACCAATTCCCTATGAGCTAAGAATCTGTCACCCAGATCCATTGCTGCTGAAAGATTATCTGGGTTTCTGTCCTCCAAATATTCTCTAAGGTCAACAGGGATTGCATTGTACAATTCCTCATGAACAATTAGGTCTACTAACTTCTCATAGTCCTTGTTCACTCCTTTTGAACAAGCCCACCTCTTAAACAGGAACAGTTTCTCATTCCCTAACTCAGTTAAGGTCTGCCCCTCCTGAAATTTTTTACTTCTGAACCTTTGCCTATATTTCTCAGGTATCATTTGGTATGCAAGCAATACTACCTCCTTTACTTTCTCATAATCAGAAAATTCTCCTTCTTCCAGAGTCTCTACTCTCTGAAAACCTTTGCCTACAAGCTGTGTGCGAACTAGGGTAGCCCATTGCTGTTTGGGCCATCTTTGCTCCTTTGCAGTCTTCTCAAAAAAGGAAAAATATCTGTCTGGGTCATTCTCTGTAAACTTAGGGACAAAATTTGCAGCTTTAGTTAGGTTAAAGTACTGCTCAGGCTCTTTCTCTGAACCTCCTAACCTTTTACATACTCTCTCCTGAGTTTCTAAGAATTTTGTCTTAGCTGCTAACAAAGCTATCTCAAGTTTCATCATCGCTTCCTTATTACCTGGAGGAGGTGATTCCTCCTGTTCACTGTTAACAGACATGTTTACTGATGAATTATTTACCTCCTCACTGAAGCCAGAAAATTCTAAAGATTCAGCTTCTGACATATTTATCCTTAAATTCCTGCACAGCATCAATGGACAAGGTCTTTACACAGGTACATAAAAATAACACAAGTTCAATGGAAAAATCTTCACATGGCACTCTACCATAACCACAAACAAAATGTGTTACTCAACTTTAATCCCCACTCTGGAGAAAACAACCTGTAAACTAATACATGAACCTTCCACTGACACCACCAAGGTAATTTTTACAAGGTAAATTTTACAAGGTAAATTTTATCCTACCAAAACATGTGACTCATAACCCTATCTCATACCAGTACATCTCAAAGAATGTTTTGAGTTATTTTAACAGTCAAATAACTCTCCCGGTTAAGGCCCCCATGTTATGTTATTTTCCCTATTTATCATCAAGGTTCTACATGTACTAGCATAGGGTATTTACTTAAAAGGTCTTAGGGTAAAAGGAGGACATTATTAGGCTAAAAGATACTTACTCAGGTTTAGCTGCTGCATCTGAAACTTATTGGTCCTTTCACATTCCTCTTAAAGGTTATTTAAACCAACATTATAAAAATAGAGCTATATTAAGAAGTATATACATATAATATACAGGTCTCCACTCCTAAACATATAATCAGCCTTTCCCAAAGCACATGGCTCAGCTGTCACCTTCAACTCTCTTTTTCTCAACATTTCTTAACCCTCCAGTGTCTTGATACACTGAAGATCACTGAATGTCATAGTAACATCGATCTACAACCCTCCCCATTACCTTTTGGGCACTCATTCAGCCCTGAAGCCGAGTTAAAATCAGCACCTACAACACCAGCTCACTCCAGTCGCCATTGTTCTCAGCAAGAGGCTTGTGGGAAAACAACAGTCTCTCTAAGCTCCTCCCCCTCAAAACATAAACACATCACTTTGCAAATCCCCTCAACATATCTTATGTTATTACAATGAGACATGCAACTATTAATTAATTAGTTAATAAAATGTGTGCATTATTTATATAACCTATTATATTGAGAAAATCAGTTTAATCAGCTCTTAAGGTTTTAAGGCTGGCCAAGCCTTTTAAACTCAACCCAAGCAGTACTTCTGATTAATTCAATATAATTAGGTATTCATGTTATTTAATTACAACAATACATGCTGGGTTCCAATAGCCCCCATAACAAGTCCATAATACCCCATAACAGACTGGAATAATGTAATTGGCCTAAAATGGGAGTCAAAGTTGGCAAAATCACCGATGCGTAAATATCGCTGACACATCAAAATTCGTGATAGCATAATTTCGTCAATTTTCAATCAAATTTCGTACTTTTTGTTTTATTACCTTCATAAAAAGATTCTCTACCATTTCATAAGAAAAAATAAGATTTTTTTTTTTTTTTTTTTAAATTTTTGGACACTTGCGCACCCCTTCCAAAAATGGCCTTGGACCCTGAAATGGTTAATTAAGTATGTACAGTGGTACCTCGAGTTACGATATTTTTTCGTTCGAGAATGCTGTTCAAGTGCCATTACCAAACGAAGTTATCCCCATAAGGAATAATGTAAAATAGACTAGTCCTTTTACAGCTCCAAAAATATACTTACAAAAGCATTTAAAAAAATAAACTTACATAAAAGGGCGATTTTGGGGACCATCGTAACTCGAGGTCCCACTGTACAGTGGACCCCCGAGTTTCGTAAACCCGGGAAATCATACATTTATGTAAGTATAATATTGTCAGTGCTTGTGGAAAAGTATTTTTGGGGGTCTGAAATAGATTGACCTACGTGACATTTTTCCTTAAGGGAGTAAATTCGTTCGGTAATGGCACTTGAGCAGATTTCAGGAGTGAAGTTTTTACGAACCTCGGGGGTCCACTGTATTAGGTTAAGTCTGCCCAAAATGCCTTGGCATAATAGTGGCTTTTTTTGTACCAATCAAATTATGAAATGTAAACACACATTGTAACCTTTGCAAAGAAATAAACTTTTGTTTGTTTGTTTGTAAATAAATGATTGTAAGCCTTGTAATGGCTGTGAGAAGACACTTTCACTGATAGAACATTGAATTAATATATTCAACCTTCTTACAAAGCTATTCTAATTAGTGTAACTTTTTTACAAATGTGATTGAAAAAGTTCATCAAAAATTGAGTAGCAGGAACTACGAAGGTTTTTTATGTACCATTTAATTATGAATGAAATTCTTCAGTGGCAGTTACAAATAATACGCCAATAATAAGGAGCTTTATAAGAGAGCTTACATGTCATCTACCAGAGCTTTTTCAATTACATGATGAAGTCATGTTAATCCTTGTATTAAAAAATTCTTGGTTGAAAATGCAGGTTTGACTCGTGACATCATAACAGCACGATTGTCGTGCTGTTATGATGTCACGAGTTCTGTAGTTAGTGTGGGTTTATTGTTGATAGATGCATGCTGCTGGTAAACTTGCTGATGTGTTCGCTGAAGAGGACCTCAACACATGTAGAAATGTTGTTGTGAAGGAGGTTCTGGAGCAGCAGATGAAATCTTATTGTCAGCTATATAAAAACCAGCTATATAAAAACCTGCATAACAGAGTGGAGATACAGTACACTGCACATAAGTAGTGTTTAATCCACTGCATTCCTCCACATCACAGAACCATGGGTTGGAATCCCACTCACTTTGTTGAATCATTACCTTCATTCTTCACCAATATTCACCATTGCAGTCTTCTAGGATCTTCTCCATTTGAACTAATAGAATAAAATACAGCGGACCCCCAGCTAACGAACACCCCGGAAATCATACAATTATATAAGTATAATATTGTAAGTGCTTGTGGAAGTGTATTTTTGGGGGTCTGAAATAGACTAACCTACGTGACATTATTCCTTATTCGTTCGGTAATGGCACTTGAGCAGGCTTCTGGAATGAATTTTGTTCATTAGCCGGGGGTCCACTGTACCTCGATGGCTGGCATGATTTTGTTTAATGTAAGTTCGTGGATGCACTGTCTTAGTGTTGTACATGAATTATATATAACACCCACAAGATGAAGGCTTAGACACACATCTAACACCTGGGTGTCTTGATTGTAAAATCTCAGCAAGCAGTGACTTTATCAACACAATACAGCACATAATGCCAAGTAGGTTCTACAGTCTTCACATCTACAATAAAGATACCCAGATGTTGCACGTGTGTCTACATCATCAACATCAGTGTTGAATTTGCACGAGCTTAGTGCAGTTTTCTCTGTGAGATGGGAATTATAGTTATACAGTGGACCCCCGGTTTACGATGGTCTCCAAACTCGCCCTTTTATGTAAGTTTATTTTTGTAAGTGCTTTTGTAAGTGTATTTTTGGGGGTCTAAAAAGACTAATCTAATTTACATTATTCCTTATGGGAATAAATTCGTTCGATAATGGCACTTGAACAGCATTCTTGAACGAAAAAATGACGTAATCCGGGGGTTCACTGTATAAATAATATAGTCCCTTATATGCACCATTATTTTATTATCTTATAGATAATATATCACTTCCTATACAGTGGACCCCCGGAAATCGAACATTCTTCATTCCAGAATGCTGTTCAAGTGCTGTTACCTAACAAATTTATTCCCATAAGGAATGATGTAAATTAGATTAGTCCATTTCAGACCCCCAAAAATACACCTATAAAAGCACTTAAAATAATAAGCTTACATAAAAGGGTGAGTTGGGAGTGTTCGATTTCCGAGGGTCCACTGTACTATATTATAATTGACAAAATCCCTCTGTTACTTTCTGGAATACAGACATGTAAACATTTTAGATACAGTTTATGGGGGGACACACACACACACACACACACGCATGCACGCATGCACGCACGCAGTCAAAGTGCAGGGGAACAAGGCTCCCAGAATTTTAGTGTTTTTAGGGCATGTTTTAGTTCTTAGCAGAAGCCAGTGATAGTGTCTGGGTCAGTGAACTACCAAACAAGTGACATGAGGTCTTAAAAAGTGAAATAGGCGAGGGAAAGACTCAAATCTCAGGAAATTCGAAAGTGCCAAAGCTGGTTAGTGGCCTACAAGGCACTGCTGCCAGAGAGCCACAAATAGTCAACCGACAAGGACAAGTAAACCCAAAGTCAGAAGTTCAAGGGAAAGCCACGTTGGTTAGTGAGTGAACTGTGAGGTTACATGTAACAAGTGCCATAACATAATAAACAATAGGAAGAAAATAGAAACAAAATAAAAGTAGTGAAGGTTGGCAGTAGGCCTCCAGGAAGTGTTTACTGCCATAGTAGATATACGTTGACTCACGTACTGCTCCGAACGTAGATCTATCTTTTTTTCAAATGCTTTTAACCTTGCCACGATAAGCCTGAGTTGTCTACACATTAGAGAATGGGTCTGTTCATTCATTGTGTGCAGTATTACAATATTTGGGAATGACAAAAAAATGCACTCTTCATTTTAAAGAAAACGAACAATTTATTTTTTTCTCAAAATATTCAGTCAGCTACGCGAGTCAATGTATATCTACGTGTGGACAGTTTAAGGGTTAAATAAGGAAAGAAGTGAAGTACCAGTTAAATGTAAACACTTGAGGGGTGCCTGGAGAATATATATATACATACGTGTATACATAAGATCAGTGTAACTGATCATAGAAGCAAAGTGATCAGAATAACATAGACGGAAAGTGCGACATTCTCTGCAGGGAGCGGCGAGATTGTCTTCAGCGCCACTTCACTGCCAGCCACAAGTAATATTCATCTAGTTGTGTTGCATGGGGTCAACAGTGCCAGTCTCTGCAAGCTGGAACCTAAGGGTCACTCCCCGAGCTATCAGAAATAGAGTAAACAGCATTTACTAGCATGTACATGCGAGTTAAGGAGTTTTACAAGTTACCTAGTGCGGGGATCCAGTAACACTAGCGTACCCACGTACACACACACACACACACACACAAGCACACGTGTTTTTCTTTCAGGTACTTGTAGACGTAAGTAGACTTAGAAGTATTAGTGATATACAGTCATACCTCGGTTAACAATGGCGTCGGATAACGATAATAATAATAATAATAATAATAATAATACAGTGGACCCCCCGAGTTTCGTAAACCCCGGAAATCGTGCAATTATGTAAGTATAATATTGTAAGTGCTTTTGTAAGTGTATTTTTGGGGGGTCTGAAATAGACTAACCTACGTGACATTATTTCTTAAGGACGTAAATTCGTTCGGTAATGGCACTTGAGCAGGCTTCTGGAATGAAGTTTTTACGAAACTCGGGGTCCACTGTAGTTTATTTAGACATGGTACAATGATACATAGTTAGGTAGACATGATACATAGGTATAAATGAGATGTACATGCCAAAAGCCCCTAATATGCTGTGCATTGGGGCATTCTTAGGACTATTTAATATAACTACATTTTAAAAAATTATGGGTTTATAATTTTAAAATAAGTATAATTTGTATCTAAGTTATAAAATTTGAATATAAGTTCAACATAATAATTTATTTAAATTTTATCAATACAACAATTGTAGAAAAAATTTTAAAAATATTAATTGCATTGCAGTTACAGTTTACGTGGTCATTACAGTGGACCCCAGTATCGTAATTAATCTGTTCCAGGAGCTAGTACAACACAAGTTTAAAAATTCAAACCATTATTTTCCCCTAAGAAATAAAGTAAATACAATTAATCCGTTCCACAAAAATATTCACATTAAATTAAAAAAAATAATATATATATATACATTTACTTACCTTTATTAAAGAGTTGCGGCATCTGGGAAAGGGAGAGTTTTGATAGGGGGAGGAGTTAGTGGTTAAAAATCCCCCCCAAA
>WNWK01045088.1:0-14862 GCA_009830355.1 Cherax destructor
TTAAAAGGGCGGGGCCGGGACTCCAACTTCTTTTCATTCATAACACCCAAATCATCTCTTTCTTTTTTATCATCTGCACTACACCCACGCACATTCAAACCCCAGTTTTATAAAGTTTTTCTTCTTTTTTTAGTAAATTGACGGGAGGGGGGTTTTAGCCCATTGCCCCCGGCATTTTAGTCACCTCATACGACACGCATGGCTTGGGAGGAACATTTTGCCTTCCTAATTTTAAATTTAAATTTTTTAATTTTCCCCAAAAATGCTCTGCATACTAGGGTTTTTTGGCTTTTTAAAACTATATTATATTACTCTGTAAAACCATGTATCATGTCAAAATAAACTTCTTATTCTTCTCTTATCCTTTCCTTTAGCTTTCTTGATTTCTACTTTCTTTGAAAGGATGGAACAAATTGTTGATTTCGCTTCTCATACACCCTGGTAAGCTGGCTAAAACGCCACTTTCATTTTTTTCAACAATCCCTTTCTTGAATTCTTCATGTTTCTCCCTTCTTTCCAAGGGGACTGGCACTAGGAACTTTCTTTGGGCCCCTGGTGGCTTTTTTCCCCAATCGACCAATAGTAAGCAAAAAAAAACAATGATTACGTTTTTGAATGAACCAAATGCTCACTTGACCAGTAAAGGCGGACTGAGAAGGGTGCGGCGTCCCAGGCGGGCGGACGCGCTGATATGTACAATTTCTGGGTGGAGGTACAAAATCTGGCCCCAAAATTTCCCCCAAAAAGTGGTCTAAATTCGAAACATACGATATTCAGTGCGTATGAAATCGGGGTTCCATGATATAATATTATTATTTTTAAATAAAAAGAAGCGCTAAACCACAGGGTTATACACACAGTACATAATAAACCTGGTAGTAGGTTGGTAGACACAACCACCCAGGAGTACTACCGTCCTGCCGGTGAGTGAAAAACAAAAACCTGTATAATTGTTTTACATGATGGTAAGACTGCTGGGTTTTTTTTCTGTCTCATACATATGAAAGATTTGGACCTTGCTACTTCTACTTACTTGGGTTACACACATGCATGTACAAGCAAAACAGTGGCCCCGAGCAAAAAATTTCACCCCTGAAGTCTGCTCAATGCCCCAACAGAATTTATCCCTTAACCCTTTCAGGGTTTTTGCTAATAGGGCTTACGCACTTTATTGACGTACGGGAAAATAAATTCTAGCACCTTCAAATCGGGGGAGAGAGCTGGTAAGCCTGCATGTGTTAGAATGGGTCTATGTGGAAAGTGTGCGCATAGGAAAAATCATGCACCTGCATTGCAGTGGGGTGGTAATTCAGTGACCCTTTTGTCACCAAGCCATGTGGTAAGGAATCCTAACCCAGCAGTGTGAGCTGGGGAAGGGTGGGAGAGGGAAAAGGCGTGGGGGGTGGGGAGGCAGTGGGGGGTGGGGAAGGCAGGGGGGGAAGTGGGAAGACAGTGGGTGGGTGGGAAGACAGGGGGGAAGGCAGGGGGGAAGGCAGTGGGGAAGACAGTGGGGGAGGGGGGAAGACAGTGGGGGGGGTGGGGAAGACGGGGGGAGGTGAGGAAGGACAGGGGGGGAGTGGGGAAGACTTTGGGGGAAGTGGGGAAGGAGGGGGGGGATGGGAAGGCAATGGGGGGAGTGGGGGAAGACAGGGGGGGGGTAAAGACAGTGGGGTGGGTGGGAAGACAGGGGGTGGGGGGAAGCAGGTGGGGGGGGGGAAGACAGTGGGGGGAAGGCTGGCTGGCAGGCAGGCAGGTGGCTGGCGGGCCCCAGTGGCTGACCAGCAGCTCTGGCTCTTAACATATGAAAAAAATACAGTGTAAATAACCCTAGGAAAAATATTAGTGTAAATAAAATGGGATAAATACGTAGTGTAAATTACCGGGATAATCCAAAAATCAGTCTGAAAAATAATATATCAGGACTCAGATGTGGCAGTTTTGGGTTTTAAAAGGGGCTGTCTCTGAGACAGAAAAACAAAAAGAAAACAAACAGACAGGCAGATAAAACAGTGAAAACAAAAAAAGGGGGGCAATGTACACTCATTTGTCAAATGTCATCCTCTGATAAGAGGAGGCTAACCCGTCCCCCTTGGTGGCTGGCGGGGGAGACAGGGGGGGAACGGGGAGGGCGGGAGGGAGGCAGGGAGGGGGCGGCGGGGGGAGGGAGGGGGCGGGGAGGGCGGAAGGGGGGGGGGAGGCAGGGGGGGGCGGAAAGGGGGGGGGGGAGGGGAGGCGGAGGGGGAGGGGAGGGGGGGGGAGGGGGCAGGGAGGGGGGAAAATGAGGGAGGGGGGGCAGGGAGGGCGGAAGGGGGGGAGGGCGGAAGGGGGGAGGGAGGCGGGGGAGGGCGGAAAGGAGGGAGGGAGGCAGGGCGGCGGGAGGCAGGCAGGCAGGCAGGGGGTACCCACAAAATGTAAAAAAACTAATTAGTTTAGCTGATAATAATGAAAAGAGGACCCTCCCCCCCATCAATGTCATTTTAATTAGATTACTGATAAGACTGACACACCATCATCTTCAACAAAATAATAATAATAATAATAATAATAATAATAATAATAATAATAATAATAATAATTTTTTTATTATTTTTTTTTTTTTTTTTTATTTTTCCCGTCAGTCAGCCGCAAGCCAGCCGGCGGGCCCACCCCATGCAACCAGTTTTCACCACCCAGCCAGCTGTTCAGTCAGCCAGCTGGTCAGCCCCCAGCTGGTCAGGTACCAGCCAGCCGGCTGCTCGCCAAAGCCAGCCAGCCGGCGGGCCCTCCACCACCAGCCGGCTGGCCATCCATCCAGCCAGCCAGCCAGCCGGGCTGGCCATCCATCCATCCAGCCAGCCAGCTCCCAGCCAGCCAGCCAACTATCAGCGCTACCACCAGCCAGACACCACCCAAACTGGTCAGCTAGCCCCCAGTTCCCAGCCACGGTCAGCCAGCCAGCCCGGTGGTCAGCCACCCCATCAGCGGGCCATCAATCCACCAGCTGTTCAGCCAGCCAGACAACCAGTTGGTCAGGTAGCCCCCAAATTGGTCAGCTAGCCAGCCAGCCACCCAAACTGGTCAGCTAGCCAGCCAGCCAGCCAACTTGGCAAAAAGCCACCCAGCTAGCCTGCTAGCTGGTCAGCCCAGGCCACTCAGCGGGCCATCCATCCAGCCAGCTGGTCAGCTAGCCAGCCAGCTGGTCAGCTCCACCAGCTGGTGTGCCAGACAGCTGGTCACCAGTCAGCCGATTTTGAGTAAAAAAAGGGGTTTATATATAAAAAAATATTTTTTTTGGCCCCGGGACAAAAAAGTTACTTGACAAAAAAAAATGTTAAAAAATAAAAGAAAAAGTATAAAAAATTAAATAAAATATTACCGGGGGACAGGCAGTCTGATTTTGCCAAAAAGGTTCCCTTTGGTCAACTTCAATTTATATCTCCGTAAGTATTGATCCAAAAAAGTATTTTTTTGCCTATTAGATTTAGAAAAAAAAATCCATCACTTCATAAGAAAAAAAAAATTTTTTTTTTTTTTAAATTCATGGACCCTGAAACGGGGTTTGGGGACCCCCTTGGGCCCCCGAAAAGGGGTTTAAGGAAAAAAATTTACGGGTTATCTATTTCAGACCCCCAAAAATACACTTCCCAAAAACTTACAAATTTTCACATAATTACGATTTCGGGGAACGTTAAAGGGTCCACTGTATTACCCCCTCTGGGTTTCTTCTATTTTCTTACTAGTTCTTGTTCTTGTTTATTTCCCCCTTATCTCCATGGGGAAAATGGAAAAAATTTTCCTCCATAAGATCTTCTTAGGCACTAACATGTGGGACAAGGGCTTAAACCCCTTCTCCTGTATACTTTCTAAAATTTTAAACCCCTTTTAGGGGGCCAAAAGGGCCCTTTTTTTGGGAAGGGTGCGCCAGTGTCCAAGAATTTAAAAAAAAAAAAAATTTTTATTTTTTTTTATGAAATGGGAGGAATCTTTTCTGAAGGTAATAAAACAAAAAAGTTTGATTGAAAAAGCGAAATTATGCTCTGGGAAATTTTTATGATCAGCGATATTTGCATCGGTGTTGAACTTTTACTCCATTTTTGGAATTACATTATTCCGTCGCCAAATTCTTTTCTATTTGCTAATATTACTTTATTCTTCGATTGAGCAAAGAAAATTTCCCAGTCAATTTTCAACTACAAAATAAAGTGATTGGAAATTGGAATTTAAAATTTTAAATCAAAGTTCAAAAAAATTCCAATTTCAAAATAGGGTACAGAATAAACAATGCAGGCATTCCTGGCACAAACTAACATTTCCTCTGTTTAATTCGTTTTCCCGTCTTTACAAATGAATTCCATTTTTATTTTTATTCACATAATGAATTTTTTTTCAAACCAAATAAAGGAAGATTTACTGTTATGCAATATTGTAATAATTGTAAAATAATATCCCACATTAGACCCACCAGCTGGCCGGATTTGAATTGAGGTCATTTGTTTACCCTTTAAATTGGCAAAAAATTTTAAAATTTCCCCCTACTTTGAGCTCAGTTTCAAAACCCTTTTACTAAAAACCCAAACAAAATCATCTCTATATCTGTAATATATCTTCCATTCTATCAATGAGATCAGAAATCCAAATACAACTATAAAAATCGAAAAACATGAAGTCCTGTTTTTTTAAAAATTACGGTTTCAGTTTTTTTCTCATTATGCACTGTTGCTGAGGTTTGTTTTTTGGGGGCCCCTTCCACATAGATGTATTCTCCATTCCCGGCCCAAAAATTTTCCACCACAGCTTATCTGAGTGAGCTGAGCTCATGCGAGAACTAGGTTTTGGGCCCCAACTAAAAGCCGGGGCCGGCACGGACCCTGAAAGGGTCCTGCCTCAGCGGGATATGGTGGTTTTTTGAAAAAAAAAATAATAAAATGACTGTAAAACCCTGGGAAAACCCTTTGGGTATCTGAACAAATAGAAAAAAATTAAGGTAATGATAAATTTATGAGAAGTGCCATGTAAAAAAAATGGGAGAAAGTGAAAATGGAGAGAGTTTGGGTAATGACAGTTGGTCAATTGCCTTTAAAAATGACTAATACACCATAAATACAGCTTAGCATGTAGTTACATCCTTGTGATGATACAAAATAGTCCTCAGATATTCCATGTAAAGATTGGCAAGGATGTCCTCAGGCAAACCCATGGCCTTCCCAAGCACTGTCTGTAAAGAAGTCCCCAAAAGGGGAAGTAATGGAAGATGACACAACTAAAGTTGAAAATATCTTTGGTTGTCAAGGAAGGGCCATGTTCCCCCATTCTGTGGCAAAAAAAGTGCTTTTCAGTGGGAAACTTGGTAAAAAAAATGACATCAAAACTAAAAATACTTCTTTTTAAAGCTTAGAATGTGTTGACTTAATTTTGCCTAATAGATTGGATAAATGCCTGGGGAAAATATGCCAACCAGCTTAGGGATTGCTACAAATAACTGATGTAATGAGTCTAAAGGGAAAACTTGGCTTAGGGGTTTTCAGTAAGCCATATATATTTGATGGTCTGTTCAGCAAGTCTAAGGATCTGGGGACTTGTTTTCAAAGTGGGATTACTGGGGCTTTGTAAAAGGTTTTCAAGTTTCCTGGTCATCAAGTAACACCATCTTGTGGTGTAGTCACCTGTGTTTTTACTATCCACCATCATCAAAACACCCCCTTTTCTCCTCGTTAATATTTACCTCAAAGAGTGCACAATACTGTATGTTCCCCCCATCTTTCACAGACCCCTCTGCAACTGTCTACATAACAGCATCTGCATTTAACAGGGTTTCATTTTATACAAATAGAGGATAGTAATACAGCCCTCCTCACTTAGCAATCTTGTTTCCCCACTCAGACTTACGCGGGCTCTCCTTTACCAGTATGCATACCTAAATAATGTATATTGAGCGATTTCCACTATTCCATTTATTAAAAATAAGTACACTGCTGTATAAACATTTAAAAATATACCAGAAATGTTATAAATAGTGCAAGGTGACATTAAAACAATATCAAAGATGGCTGACACAAACCCCTACCATTATAGTATGCTCCTCATAGCGATAAATTTGTTTAGCGACGTGGGCTTAGGAACGGAACTCCATCGTTAAGTGAGGAGAGGCTGTATTGTATATCCCTGAATGGGTGCTGTCTACCAACCTGCTACCTACATCATTAACTTTATTTGGAAAGATAAAAGAAATCCTACCTTTTTAAAAATACCTTATCCTGAAGATTGTTATTTTGAACATTTGTGTGAGCACTTGTAAAACTTAGTTGATCACTCTCAGTGCCCACAAAATACCAGCCAAAGCGTTTCGCTCCTAACAATGGGTAAACACACGCTGCTCCAACACCTGTAAACACACGAAACAACTTACAGTTACTTGTAAAGATCAGATTTCCTTAAAGTAATAAATGAATGATGAAATAGATGATGAAACTTAATGTGCAAGATAATGTTTATACTGGAGGAAAAAGTTTCAAAAGAGTTTGTGAACAAGAGATACAGCACAATATTGACAACATTAGTAACAAAGTTGGGCTATCTCTTCTTTGTGTACCAGAATGATGATTACATTTGTGTATCATTTGGTTAGAAACTTTTACTCAAAATCAGGGGCAGTGCCACTGGGGAGGGAAGGGACTTGGGAAGCAACCAAATACTGTACATACATATATACATTCATACATACATACAATCGTGCATACCTGGAGAGGTTTCGGGATCAATGCCCCGCGGCCCGGTCTGAGACCAGGCCTCATGCTGGATCAGAGTCTGATCAACCAGGCTGTTACTGCTGGCAGCACATAAACCGATGTAATAACCACAGCCCGGTTGATCAGGTACTGACTTTAGGTGCCTGTTCAGTACCTTCTTCAAGACAGCCAGGGTCTATTGGTAATCCCCTTATGTATGAACACACTAAATAAATAATTAAATAATATATATATACAGTGGTCCTCGTCTTTCGGTCATAATCCGTTCCAGGAGCTAGACCTTGACTCGAATTACTCAAAAGTCGAAACCTTATTTTCCATAAGAAATAATGTAAATACAATTAATCCGTTCCAGACACCAAAAAATATTCACAAAAAATTAACTTTGTGAAGATTAACTATACTTTTACATAAACAAAACAATTATAAATAGATATATAAAGTAATAAATTTATAATTAAACATTTAAAATAACATTTACGTATACTTACCTTTATTGAAGAGAGTTGCTGGCATCTGGAAGATAGGGAGGAGGACAGGGGAAGGGGTTAGTGTTTGGAAGGGGTTAGTGTTTGGAAGGGGAATCCCCCTCCAAAAGGACTTCAGGTAACAAGTCCCTCTCTGGGGTTACTTCCTTCTTTGTCTTTTAATGCCACTAGGACCAGCTTGAGAGTCACTGGACCCCCTGCCTCGAAAAATAACTGTCAAGAGTGCTCTGTTTCTGGTGCCTCTAACATTTTCCTGAAGTGGGACAAGGTTTTGTCATTGAACAAGTTGCAGATGTGGCTTATTTGAGCTTGCTCAGGGTGGTGTTTTTCAACAAATGTCTGCACATCATTCCATTTGGAACAAATTTCCTTAATCTCTGAAGAAGTTACTACCTCACCCTGTCCATCCTCCTCCTCTGAATCAATTTCCTTAAATGTCATCTGATGCTGTTCCTGATGAAGCTCTTTCAGCTCTTCAGTGGTTAGGTCTACCCTGTGCTCCTCCACCAACTCTTCCACATCCTCACCACTCACCTCCAGCCCCAGGCTGTTCCCCAATGCCACAATATCTTCCACAACAGGCACAGGGTCGTCAGGGTCAGCCTCAAATCCTTCAACACAATCCGGCCACAGTGGTCTCCAAGCAGAGTTCAAAGTCCTGGAAGGCCTATGCAATGGAGGATACTGAAGTGATCTTTCAGAACTCTCTTAGAGTCAACTCAGTGTCCAAGGTCACTTCAAAGCACTTCTGAAACACTGCTTTGGTGTACAGTTTCTTGAAGTTAGAAATGACCTGCTGGTCCATGGGCTGGATGAGAGGAGTGGTGTTAGGAGGCAAGAACTTCACTTTTATAAAACTGAAGTACTCAGACAAATAGTCTTTCAAGTTGTGAGGATGAGCAGGAGCATTGTCCAGTAGCAGGAGGCACTTGAGTGGCAATTTCTTTTCCAGGAGGTATTTCTTCACACTGGGGCCAAACACTCCAGTGAGCCATTCCAGGAAAATTGCCGTCGTGACCCATGCCTTGGTGTTAGCCTTCCAAAACACACACAAATTATTCTTGTTCACATTGTGTTTCTTGAACACTCTGGGATTTTCAGTGATACACCAGTAAAGGCTTCACTTTAAAATCCCCACTAGCATTACCACACAACATGAGAGTTAGCCTGTCCTTCATAGGCTTGTGTCCTGGCAGTGCCTTTTCCTCCTGAGTAATGAAGGTCCTGTTGGGCATTTTCTTCCAAAACAGGCCTGTTTCATCACAATTAAACACTTATTGGGGTTCGAATTTTCAGTCTCGAACCCCTTGAATTCCTGCACAAATTTTTCAGCTGCACGTTTGTCTGAGTTGGCTGCCTCACCATGCCTCACAACACTGTGTATGCCACTACGTTTCTTAAATCTCTCAAACCAGCCTTTGCTGGCTTTAAAATCACTCACAACACCACTGGTTCCAGGTATTGTCTTGACAAGATCTGCGTGCAACTGCCTTGCCTTTTCACAAATTATCGCCGTGGAAATACTATCACCCGCTATCTGTTTTCATTGATCCACACCCCCAACAACTTATCAACATCATCAACTGTTTTCGATCTATTTTTCGTTAACATATCAACACCTTTTCCAACATTAGCTTCCTTGATTTATTTTCTCTTTGCCAGGATAGAGGTGATAGTAGATGTGTTTTGTTGTACATCCTGGCAAGCTCACTCACACGTACGCCACTCATATTTTTCTACAATCTCCTTCACTTTGATGGTGTTCCTCACTTTCTTTACCACAGGGTGCCACTAGGAAGCTTCTTTGGACCCATGGTGACTTATTTCACAGTGACAATCACTAAACCAGCAATAAACAGAATACAAATTTATTGTGAAATGTTTGAAAGAGCGCTGGGTAATGTTCTCAATGGTAAACAACGCTAGACTGGCATCCTGCGCAGCGAGGCACGCAAGCGCAGGCAGGCGGACAGGTCTGGTACGGACCGATAGTCGAGGGAATGACCGATAGACGAAGGAAACATTGACCGAAAAAAGCGCTTGAAACTCGAAATCACCGATAGTCGGAATCACTGAAACTCGAGGGACCACTGTATATATTTTTTAACATGCTGGCTGTCTCCCACTGAGGCAGGGTGACCTGAAAAAGAAACACTTTCACCATCACTGTCTTGCCAGAGACACACAGATACGACAGTTTAGATGTCACTCAAACAGCAAATATCCCAAACTCCTTCTTTACAGTGCAGGCATTGTACTTCTCACCTCAAGTACTCAAGTCCGGTTAACCAGTTTCCCTGAATCCCTTCACAAAATATAATCCTGCTCACACTCCAACAGCTCATCAAGTTCCAAAAACCAATTGTCTGCATTCACTTCTATCTAACATGCTCACTCAAGCTTGCTGAAAGTCTAAACCCTTAAACACAAAACCTCCTTTACCCCCTCCCTTCATATATATACTGTATATATATATATACATACTACAGTGGACCCTCGGTTTTCGTACAGCTCCAAACTCGAACAATTGTGTAAATTTTTGTAAGTGTATTTTTTGGGGTCTGAAACGACTAATCTAATTTACATTCGTCCTTATGGGAACAAATTAGTTTGGTAACGGCACTCGAACAACATTCTGGAAAGAATTATCAACGACCGAGGGTCCACTGTATATACGTACACAGCCTCTCCTCACTTACCATACTGACAATTTGGAGTTACGACGGGCTCTCCGACGAATTAAACAAAAAAAAATATTGTATGCCATATGGAATTTGGGTTACGGTAACGGCAGCGCAGTGTGTCTGCGTCAAGCATCTCAATCTCCTTACAGCCACTCAGTACACTAGCTTTTAAAGTCTCCAAGACTACATATTTGTACAAATTTGTACTTGATTGTGTACCCCATAGTACAAGAAGTGCAGCAGCACTTGGAAGAGGAAAAACAAGAGGAAAATGGAAGAAGTACAAAAGAAGTACACAGTCAAGGGATCAGCTGGTGTGTTCGTTTGTGTGTTGACATTTTCTCTCTCTCTCGTGGCAGCTTAAGAAATTATTATACTCAGTGAACAAGGTATGTTGATGGTAATAATAATAATAACAATAATAATAATCGCTTTGGGGCACTTTAAATGTCATACATATTTCATAATAATAAACATGACACAAGCGAGGGTTCCCTACCTGGAGGGTCTACCTGGAGGGTATTCTGGGGATCGACGTCCCCGTGGCCCAGTCTATGACCAGGTCTCCCTGCAGCAGTGCAATTTATCAAATGTCACTGGCTGTCATCAGCTATCTGACACTTGTCACAACACCATAAAAAAAAATGCGCAACCATTACAGAAATGTTATGCACTATGTGCTAAACATACATTCTTTTTCAGTAAGTCATTCAGTCAAGCCATTCAGTCAAGCCATTCAGTCAAGCCATTCAGTCAAGCCATTCAGTCAAGTCATTCAGTCAAGTCATTCAGTCAAGTCATTCAGTCAAGTCATTCAGTCAAGTCATTCAGTCAAGTCATTCAGTCAAGTCATTCAGTCAAGTCATTCAGTCAAGTCATTCAGTCAAGTCAGCAAGTCATTCAGTCAAGTCAGTAAGTCATTCAGTCAAGTCAATCAAGTCAGTAAGTCATTCAGCCAGGCAGACAAACAGACATGATAAAGACACCCAAATTAATAAAACTGATGTACAGTGGACCCCCAAGTAACGAGCACCCCGGAAATCGTACAATTATGTAAGTATAATATTGTAAGTGCTTTTGTAAGTGTATTTTTGGGGGTCTGAAATGGACTAACCTACTTGACATTATTTCTTAAGGGAGTAAATTTGTTCGGTAATGGCACTTGAGCAGGCTTCTGGAATGAATTTTGCTCGTTACTCGGGGGTCCACTGTATATGGAGAGGTATGGGAGGGTGTGTGGGGCTGGGGGCTATACAGAGAGGGAGAAGGTGGGGAGAGGGAGGGGTGGTGACACTTTTGAAGTGTCAGTAAGGGGTCATTCCTTGATTAGCGACGAAATCGTTTACCGACGGGGCCTTAGGCCCCTATCTCCGTCGTTAAGTGAGGAGAGGCTATATATATACAATGGAACCCCGAGTTTCGGCCATCCCGATTATCGGCCTAATTTTGTCCCGACTTTTGGCCGTTGCCCCGAGTTTTGGCCGGCGTACCAGACCTGTCCACCTCCCCGCACAGGCGTCATGAGCCAGTCTAACTTTGTTTATCCTTGAGTGAACATTACCCTGTGCGCTCATCCAAACATTTCACAATAAATTCACTGTTTAGTGCTTGTTTATTGATTGTGACTGTGAAATAAGCCACCTTGGACCCAAAGAAACTTCAAAGTGGCAGCCCTTTGGTAAAGAAAGTGACAAATACGATAGAATTGAAGAAAGAAATTGTAGCAAAATACCAAAGTGGAGGAGGAAGAGAGAGGGGAGAATGTGCCTTCTTCAGTGATTCTACGATATGTACAATACTAAACCAGCACGAGTCGATAAAGGCTATAGCACCAGCCAGCGATAAAGTGTAGCATTAACAGTGTAGCAAGTAAGTTAAGTGGTTAATCGATAGGAAAAGGACAGCACGAAACTGACTCCTCCAATGTTGTTGAAGTTATATAGGGTGACTGACAACACCGCCATCTCTGGCAGCCATCACTATGTAAGGCTTATCTTTCAGTGGCCCTTATACACCCAACAACAAACAACACAGCAACACTGTCGGTTAGGGAGAGAGAGACATATGACATATTTTATTCATTCTAGAGTATATGTCATGTTTCTATGTTATTAATATTGTTTATTATGTCATATTAGATGAATTGTAATAGATAAATAAGCCGTAGTGTTGATATTAGTGTCATATTGAAGGACTATCTTGTCCTGTCTCCAAACAATACTCTCCTCCTGCCTTCAATAAAGGTATGTAATAGTGATTTAAATGTTCATTTATCCATTTCTTTAGTCATTTTATTTTGTTCTCATTGTTCTGTGTATGTAAAAATATAGTTAATCTTAAAAAAAAATATTTTTTGTTGATATTTTTGTCTGGAACAGATTAATTGTATTTACATTAATTCTTATGGGAAATATTATTTCGCTTTTCGGCCATTTCGCTTTTAGGCCAAGCTTCTGGAACGGATTATGGCAGATAAGCGAGGGTCCACTGTATATATATATTTATATATTTATCTTACTGTGCTCAAAATTTCCAACACAGAAGCAGGTAATTGTGTATCCCTAAGCATGAATTAGTTTCAATAAGAAAAATTATTTCAATTAACATTTTACACTATCAAACAGGGTAAATATAAGTGAAAAGTTGCCAGATACTGATGTTTATCTTTGGGGCTATACATACCAATATCAATGGCCAAGACAAAGTGCTCAGAGTCATAGTGTGCTGCATGTGTCAGCAGGTCTTCAATCCATAACAAATAATTGAGGCGTAAAGGAAGTGTTGGCACCAGTCGGTCATCAGGAATGCTGACCTGGCAAGAAGCAATTTTTAGATATTATACTCTTATATGAGTCCCTAGTATAGACAAACTTAAATATAAGCTGTCAATAATCATTTAAACTAGCCCTCTATAAAAGTCTGCCCATATTAATGAAACTGTTTTGAACCCTGAAAGAAAACTTTCTGTGTTAGGTACTTGGGAGGCCCAGTTACAATATGGGACACCCTATTTCCTTCCTATTCTAGCCTCAGTATGGTCTTACATGCTAATCTGTCCAATTTAATCTCCATCTCTGTTGAGCCATTGTTGCACCCACCCAATTCCAGTTTTCAGTACAGTATTTATGCATATAAAAACAGAAGAGAAGCAAGGGCTAGTACCCCTTCTCCAGTATAAATTACTAAATTTAAAAAGAAAACTTTTGTTTTTCTTTTTTAGGTCATCCTGCATCAGTGGGATACAGTGGGTTCATTGAAAATAAATAAATAAATAAATAAATAAATAAATAAATATATAAATAATTATATAAATAAATAAATATATAAATATATAAATAAATAAATATATAAATATATATATATATATATATATAAATATATAAATATATAAATATATATATATAAATATATAAATATATAAATATATATATATAAATATATAAATATATATATAAATATATATATAAATATATAAATATATATATAAATATATAAATATACAGTGGACCCTCGGTTAACGAATACCCTGGAAATCGTGCAATTATGTAAGTATAATTTTGTAATTTCTTGTGGAAGTGTAGTTTTGGGGGTCTGAAATAGACTAACCTACGTGACATTATTTCTTAAGGACGTAAATTCGTTCGGTAATGGCACTTGAGCAGGCTTCTGCAATGATTTTTCGTTAACCGAGGGTCCACTGTATATATAAATATATAAATATATATATAAATATATAAATATATATATAAATATATAAAATATATATATATATATATATATATATATATATATATATATATATATATATATATATATATATATATATATATATATATATATATATATATATATATATATATACACACACACACACACACACACACACACACACAGAATATGCAGCACCAGTCTGGAACCCACACCTGGTCAAGCACATAAAGAAACTAGAGAAAGTGCAAAGGTTTGCGACAAGGTTAGTTCCACAACTCAGGGGTCTGTCCTATGAAGAAAGGCTGAGGGAAATAGGACTAACAACACTGGAGGAAAGAAGGGTCAGAGGAGACATGATAACGACATACAAAATACTGCGGGAATTGACAAGGTAGACAGTGACAGGATGTTCCAGAGAGGGAACACAGAAACAAGGGGACACAACTGGAAGCTGAAGACTCAGATGAGTCAAAGGGATGTTAGGAAGCATTTCTTCAGCCACAGAGTAGTCAGGAAGTGGAATAGTCTAGAGAAAGATATAGTGGAGGCAGGAACCATACATAGTTTTAAGACAAGGTATGATAAAGCTCATGGAGCAGGGAGAGCAGAGACCCAGTAGCAGACAGCGAAGAGGCGGGGCCAGGAGCTGAGTCTCGACCCCTGCAACCACAATTGAGTACACACACACACACACACACACATATTAACTGGTAGGTCAGGTGTGTCAGGTCAGGCCAGGTAGAGAAGCACTGCAGACAACGTGTCACTCGCAAACTCCACATACACACCCATACACCATAACACACAATTTCACCACTACTATTCACACATACATACACACACAAATACATACACACACAAACATACATACACACACACATACATACACACACACAAAACTAACACACACAAAAACTAACACACACACACACACACAAAACTAACACACACACAAAACTAACATGCACACACACACACACAAAACTAACACACACACACACATACACATACACACAACACTAACACACACACACACAGGCCCACACACACTCTTTCCCCCTGCTCCCTCCCCCACCTCTCCCCCACTCCCTTCCCTGAACCCCCTCTCTCACCCACCTCCTCCCCCTCTCCCTCTCCCATTCTCTCTCCACCTCTGCTTCTCCCTCCTTCACTCTCTCCTCATAATCCCCCCTCTTTCCCCCTCCCCACCTCTCTTCCATTTCCCCACCTTTGTCTCCCCTTCCCCCCCTCCCC
>WNWK01045089.1:0-14862 GCA_009830355.1 Cherax destructor
GGAATAACAGGAAAAGTTGGTGGGATGAATCTATATTTCATAACAAGTAGAACACAAAGAGTAGTAGTCAACAGAGTAAAGTCTGAGGCAGCTACTGTGAAAAGCCCCTGATCCACAAGGCACAGTACTGCTCCCATCCTGTTCCTCATCCTTATATCGGACATAGACAGGGATATCAGCCACAGTGCTGTGTCTTCCTTTGCAGATGACCCCCGAATCCTGCATGACAGTGTCCACCATTGAAGACACTGCAAGACCCAAGCAGACATCAACCAAATCTTTAAATGGGCTGCAGAAAACAATATGAAGTTCAATTAGAGAAATTTCAATTACCCAATATGGAAACGTGAGGAAATTAAACTCATCGGAGTATAAAACAAATTCCAACCACAAAATAGAGCGAAAAACTAATGTCAAAGACCTGCAGTGACGACAGAGGATTTCACCTTAAGGAGCATAACACTGTAGCAATCGCATCTGCCAGAAAATGACAGGATGGATAATGAGAACCTTCAAACCAGGGATGCCAAGCCCATGTTGACACTTTTCAGGTCGCTTGTTCTATCTAGGCTGGAATATTGTGACACTAACTGCACCTTTCAAGGCAGGTGAAATTGCTGAACTAGAAAATGTACAGAAAACCTTCACGGCACGCATAACTACAATAAACCACCTCAATTACTGGGAACACTGAAGTTCCTAAACCTGTACTCCCTGGAATGCAGGCGGGAGAGATACATTATTATATCACACTTGGAAAATCCTAGAGGGATTAGTACCAAACTTGCACAAAAGTGTCACTCCCTACGAAAGCAAAAGACTCGGGACAGACGGATGTAACATCCCCCGATGAAAAGCAGAGGTGCCAATAGCACGTTGAGAGAACACAATAAGTATCAGGGACCCAGCATACATAAGCATACCCAGCATACAAAGGAGGATTACCAATAGACCCCTGGCTGTCTTCAAGCAGGCACTGGACAGGCACCTAAAGTCGGTGCCTGACCAGCCAGGCTGTGGTCTGTACGTTGGACTGCGTGCGGCCAGCAGTAACAGCCTGGTTGATCAGGCTCTGATCCAACATGAGGTTTGGTCACAGACCTGGCTGCAGGGGCGTTGACCCCTGGAACTCTCTCAGGTAAACCCAGAGTGGGGAAGGTATCCGCTAGCTGAAATTGACCATCTGCGGTCGCAGCTGAGGGAGTTGCAGAATGAAATTTTCATGCTCTGCGGGTATGGGGGTTTAGAGGAAGTTTAATGGGGGATAAACCCTCTGTGTTAGTGTTACGTACTTTTCAGCCCCGGGAGAAGGATATGACGGTAATGTCTTTGAGGGTTTTACTGAGGATTGTGGGGTATAGGAAGGAGAGATTTTTTGTACAACGGATGCCATCAGTTGTTATGGATTCTTGGTTTGAGTGTGTTTAGACAGGGGTTAGTCATGGAATATCCCGGGATGTAATTTTAGAGAAGTTGGGAGGATGGTGGAGATAGGGAGAGTATGGAAGGACATATAACTGAGGAGGAGGTTTGGCAGGCAGTGAAGAGTCAGGCCTGGGCAAAGCCCTCCTTTGAATTTCTATATTGTTCATTGGGAGTGTCTCGGAAAATGTTAGGATTTTTAATGCTAGAAATTGAAAGGTAGTCTGGGTGGGGACATGGCAACAGGTAATGTGGTTTTAGTGCCAAAAATCGTGTTATGGGACAATTGAGGATTATGGGCCATTTACACTTATGTACGCAGATTATAAGATTTTTGCACGCATTCTGCTAATAGAATGAAAGGAGTTTTGGGGAACTTATTGGAGAAGGGTCAGTATGGGTTTTCTGGGAGAAGTATGAGGGAGGGCCATCGAGGATCAAAGGTTTTCTGGAGAGCAGAATAGCTGGGGTGTTTTAAAGGTCTAGACTGGGAAAGCATATGATAGTTTGACAGGGACATGCTGCAGGCGGTGCTGTTATGACAGGGGTTTGGGGTGGAGGTTGTGGGTTGGGTCTGCACATTGTATATGGATGCATGTGTGAGGGTGAGGTGAATGGGAAGGTGGGGTTCGAGGGAGTTTGGGCGGGGGCTGGCAGGGTGCCCTTGTCACAGCTACTGTTTGCTGTTTGCAGGACCCCTTCTTAGGTTGGTGGGCGGAAGGGATGAGGGAAGGAGCACTCATGGGGTTGCAGATACAGGAATTATAGGTTATGTAGATGACACCACTATCTTAGTAGGGGAAATATTGAGGTTTAGGTAATGTAAATAGGATAATAAAGGTTTTGGGTGGGGAGGGCGTTGGGTCAGGGTTTTGGGTGGCCAACAGTGGATAGGTTAAATATATGTGGTGTGAATTTTTGTAATCAGGCGAGTATGCCTGTGAGGTTAATTCCTCGGCAGTGGTTAATGCCGCTCTGGGTAGGATGAGGTTGGCGGTCTGGTGAAATCACTTTCTTGCAGGGTTATCATTGTTAATTCCTTGGTATACAGCAAGTTGTGGTATATTGTCGTGGATACCCCTAATGAAGGAAATGCTCGTGGTTGCAAAGTCGGTATTAAGGTTTATATGGTGTTACTGGGAGGCATTGGTTAGGAGGGATGTGGTAATGACTAGTGTAGCGAAGGGTGGCTGGGTTTGATACCATTGCACAGGCGTTGATAGGGATATATGGGTTAGGCAGGAATATCACACAAGGGTGGATTCGAGAGTGAGGGTGGGGAGGGTGATGAGTGAGGTTTGAGATGGTGGAAGGGAGGGAATTTGTTGTTTGGAGGCAATTTTACAGCATCTTTGTCTGCCCGAATCCTGGTAGGTGAAGGTAGGAGGTTAGATAAGGTGGAAGGCGAGAAATGGAGGTTTTAGGTATGGATGTCTATCCGTGTTACGATTGGAATGTTACGTGGTTTTGGTTTGGCATCTAAAGTCCCTCCTAGGGTACGTGAGATTGGGTATCGTTTTTACTTGGTATTTTGGCATTTAGGGCTCAGCTTTTGTGATGGTACTGGCAGGTGATGGTATTGTCAACACTGTGGGTTTTGGGATCGGCTTTCCATATTGTATATTTTTGTGGGGGTCTTGAGAGGGTGAGGAATGGTTTCTAGGGGTAATATGGGTGTGGGGTGGGTTTATCGGTGTTAAGATGTTTAAGTCTGGATGTGGTGGATGTCCGGAGGATGTGCGGCGTGCGATCATGTATTTGGTATTGGATTTTATTTATGTTTCATAGAGTATGAAGGAGGTTGGGAGTGATGCTAGGATTAGGGCTTTAGCAGCGAGATTTTATAAGACTAAGTGTTGGAACCAGAGAGTGTGGGATAGGTTTTTTCTGTGGGATATAGGCAATTAACAATGGGGTCGTTGCTGGGTTAACTCCGAGCATGGGTTTTCTGGGGTTTTCCAGAAAGGAGGTTGGTCTCTGGAGAGGGGGCTGGCAGGTTAGGTGTGAAAGCTGATTGGTGGGTTTTGTATGGAGGAGGGGTGGGTGGGTGTTTTTGTCGGGATTTTCCCGGTTATCCACTAACCCTCTTTTTGGGGGTTCAGGTTTTTTCCAATATGGTTTGCCTTACTTGGGGCCAGGTGTGTGCCCTCAGTTTAGTTTTGTTTTTCCCCTTTTTCGGTTCTCACTTCACAAATGTTTGTTGAAGTTTTATTGGAATTATTATAGCTATCAATCTTGTTATATGGGTTTATTCTTCGTTTTTATATTGTGAGTTGTGTTTGTAGTTATGTATTGAAGAAAAAAATGCAACATAGAAATGAGGTATCATGTGTACTATTCTATTTTATTGTTTAGGTATGTATTGAAACTGGATGGGTCTGATCCGTAGACTCCATCACCGTGAGGTGTTGGAGCCAGGTCACGGGTAACCCTTTAACGAATGTTATGGAAATCTCTATGTTATGCTGTGTGCCTAGAATCTTTTTATTATTATTGATGGTTCATATTACCAAGAGATTTAGTTGTAATTGGTGTAGGTATATCAAATTTTGTATGCTTTGACCCTTTGGGGTTCCATATTGATTGTTTAGTTAAGGTATTTTTGTGGTTTTGATTATATATAGTACATTGGGCGTGTTTCTTTACACCTGTTGTCTATGTTCACCCATCAGTAAAATGGGTACCTGGGTGTTAGTCGACTGGTGTGAGTCGCATCCTAGGACACTGACCTAATTTGCCCGAAATGCTCAGCATAACAAGGGATTTTCTATATAGTAGTATGTCATTGATGTCAGCTAGGCCTGTATACCATGTACATGTACTTGTAGTAAATAAAGATATTATTATTATTATTATTATAGTTTGGACCGAGGCAGCAATGCCTGAGCGTACGTAATGGGGCAAATGGATTGCTGGGATTTGTATCAGGAGGTGTTAGCAACAGAGGTCCAGAGGTTGTATTACAGCTTTGTGCATCATTGGTGGGGCCTCACCTGGATTGTGCGGCTCAGTTTTGGTCTCCATATTACAGAATGGACATAAATTCGTTGGAAAACATTCAGCGTAGAATGACTAAATTAATACATAGCATTAGAAATCTTCCTTACGAAGAAAGATTGAAGACCCTTAAATTACATTCACTTGTAAGACGTAGAATGAGGGGAGACATGATCGAGGTATACAAGTGGAAAATGGGTATTAACAAAGGGGATATAAATAAGGTCTTGAGGATATCTCTCCAAGAGAGAACCCGCAATAATGGATTCAAGTTAGATAAGTTTAGATTTAGAAAGGATATAGGAAAGTATTGGTTTGGAAATAGGGTAGTTGATGAGTGGAACAGTCTGCCTAGTAGGGTTATTGAAGCTAGGACCTTGGGTAGTTTCAAATTTAGGTTGGATAAATTCATGAGTGAGAGGGGTTGGATTTGAGTGAGACTCGCGCATGAGTGGGTAGAATTGTCAAATCTTATTTATTTCTTGGGTAGCATTGAAAATTAGATTGAGCAAGTGTTCTGTTAGAGGGACGGATTGTGAAGGACTTGCCTAGTATGGGCCAACAGGCCTGCTGCAGTGTTCCTCCTTTCTTATGTTCTTATTATATATGCTCAATGTCATATGTATATATATTGCAGATGTTTCAAACTTATGACCATCGGATGCCCATTTATGTTAAATTCAAGTTTCCTTAGTCATTCCTTCGTGGCTTTGTCCCGGGTGTATTGAAATTGTGTACGTAAATAACGGGGGTAGTTTTTTTGTTTTGCAGTACTTTTATAGCATCCGTACATCACTATTAATTTGTTACTCTCATTAGGAGGACAGTTGGATCCTTGTATTTAGGATGGAAGGTGTCTGTAAAATTTGCCTCACTTATTTTTAGCGTGAAATGTGCTTTCAATATTGTGAAAATATGTGCTTTATATATATTGTAAATGCATTATTGTCAGTGTTCAATGTTTTTTGTATGATGGAACTTTGCAGTTAGGTGTAGGGGTAGGGTTTGGATATATGGGAATGCTTTCCCGGGGTTTTCTCCTGTTTTGATGTCTCATAGAGTTTGTTTTGTAAGGAAAATAATGTACATAACAGTGTGTATACTTGCCTTAAATTAAGATATTTGGAGTTTTAGGTGTTCTTATTGGGTGGGTTAAGGTTTTCATAATGTTGGCTGTCTTCACACTATAGGACTTTTCAATCTTATATGTTTTTCAATGTCAATTACGAGAGTACCTTAATTCAGGTATATGTACTCACTCTGTTGGAAAATTGTAGGTTTGTTTCTTAATGTTTCTTGATAATTAATTGTTTTTATGTGATGTAATACTGGTTTTTAAATAAAATATAAAAAAAAATTACATGTACTTCAATAGACGTTCATGTGCTTACATGAACTGTAATTAGGACGGCAAATTCAAGACGACAGTATTATTGGTTGTTAGTAGTGGACATAGGTATGTACAAAAACTTTTTACACGATGGGGTAAATTCTTTTTGGAATTTTGGACGGCTGTTAGTTTTCCTTTTTTTACAACATAAAGTATTGTATGTCGCTAAGTTTGGAGTTTAGCCTGACTTTTATGTACATTAGTTCATTGATAAGCAGCCCGGATATGAGTTTTGCCTTATGTATTAAGGTGAGATACTACATTTTTGAGGGTAATTAAATATATAATGTGTTTTACTTGTAAATATGTATAATTGTGGTATAGTAATTATGTGATATGATGAATTTGTGAATTAAGCAATTGCAATTTTTTAAATAAAAAAAATAAAATAAAAAAGTTTCTACCATATATCATGTCTTTTTGGTGTTGTGTGATTGTATGGTTTTTAAATAAAATATAAAAAAAAATATGCAAAAGCTGTTGCCTATCTGTCAACCATACCTCGGACCAGGAGACAATTTTTTCTTCTATTCTGTGTGCCTCTACTGCCCCAGAAGTCTCCATATACACAATATCATATCCATTATCATCTATCTCCTCAAACATCTTAGTGGAAAATGTTAGTAAATTTATAAGGCAAGAACGCCCCTTTGTCAGTGGTGGGCTCAGTTCCGCTAATCCGCTACCTGGAGTCTACCTGGAGAGAATTCCAGGGGTCAACGCCCCCGCGGCCCGGTCTGTGACCAGGCCTCTTGTTGGACCAGAGCCTGATCAACCAGGCTGTTACTGCTGGCCGCACGCAGTCCAACGTACGAACCACAGCCCGGCTGATCAGGTACCGACTTGAGGTGCCTGTCCAGTGCCTGCTTGAAGACAGCCAGGGGCTTGTTGGTAATCCCCCTGATGTATGCTGGGAGGCAGTTGAACAATCTTGGGCCCCTCACACTTATTGTGTTGTCCCTCAACGTGCTAGTGGCACCCCTGCTCTTCATTGGGGGGATGTTACATCGCCTGCCGAGTCTTTTGCTTTCGTAGGGAGTGATTTTTGTGTGCAAGTTTGGTACTAAGCCCTCGAGAATTTTCCAGTGTATATAATAATGTATCTCTCCGCCTGCGTTCTAGGAGTACAGGTTTAGGAACTCAAGCGTTCCCAGTAGTTGAGGTGGTTTATCGCACTTATGCGTGCGTGAAGGTTCTCTGCACATTTTCAAGGTCAGCAATTTCACCCGCCTTGAAAGGTGCAGTTAGTGTGCAGCAATATTCCAGCCTAGATAGAACAAGCGATTTGTAAAGTGTCAACATGGGCTTGGCATCCCTGGTTTTGAAGGTTCTCATTATCCATCCTGTCATTTTTCGAGCAGATGCAATTGCAATTGCAATTGTTTAGCGGATTAGCATTTTCCCTAACTTTAGAAACTGTTAGCGCACCAATTAGCTTCCACTAAATAAAGTCCAGCTAAAAAAAATTCATACATTGTTTGTAGTCAGAAAGCAATGCCTTTTCAACAGCACACGTGTTTGTTCCTGTCTGGGGTATTTCTCCAACAGTCAGTCAGGCAAACTATTGGCTGACTACAAGTAAACGTAACTTGTCAACGTAGCAGCAGCATTTTAGCAGCAATATTATAAGAAATTTTATGGTAATACCGACAAGATATGGAAAAAGACACTTATGTAGAGTTCAGGACATTTATTAAAGGAAACATTTCGCCACGAGTGGTTTCTTCAGTCCTAATACAGAGATAACTAAGATAACGAGTATATATAGTGGCAGGAGTCAGGAGGAGTGACGCGTGGGTAGAGGTACGTGAGGGAAAAGTTCAATAGATAGGAGTAGTGAAAGTATTAATGTTTGGTGGTTGTAGTTTGTTGGGAAATCTGCTTGTTCAGATAGTGTGTGTCTAGCTCCTGCTTTTCCAACCAGTGGGGAATCACTTGGCTAGCAGCTTCCAACGCATCTGTAAGTACTTGTTCTGCTCTTGTCTAATTTATTTTGGAATTGTTTGTCTTATTTTTGGGTTTTGGACTTAAGTTATTCCTGCCTTGAGTTGAATTTTCAGCAAGATAATTTGTTTAATCCTCACCATTTCTTTTAAAGGCTGTATGCCTATCGTGTGAGTGATTTATCGAGTGGTGTGTAACTATGTTGTTTTTCATTCTATCCTTGATTGACAGCTAGGGTCATCCGGCACATCCAGAGTGTTTCATGGAGATAGACGTCGCTAGACCTATCTAGCTACACTGGTCCGACCTCCACCCTTCCACCTGTAGCCAAAACCCAGCCAGCTACATTTACTTCAGCTCCACATCATTCTTCAAGTGGTGACTACACAGCGTTCCTGGTGTCTTGACTGGTTGCTTACCACACACAACATATCATCTTGTGGTGGAAACCTTCGTCTGTTTAGTCACGTCCAGCTGTGACCCCCTCCCCCCCACACACACACACAACATCTATACATAAATTAGCTTTGAATCGCTTATTTATATTTTTCATTTTTCTTAAAATAGGATTAATTTCATGTTTAATGTTTTATATTTTTGTCTGAATTATTAAAATAAAATTGTTTATATTATTGTTATTTGTTTTTATTATCTTTTTCGACCTTGAGAAGGCTTATGACACAACTTGGAGATATAATATCTTGGCCCAGGCCCACTCCTTAGGCCTTCGAGGCAACCTACCATTCTTTCTTAAGGCCTTCTTAACTGACAGACATTTCCGGGTCCGGGTTAGTAATGAACTTTCCCCGGAATTTGTCCAAGCTGAAGGTGTCCCTCAGGGATGTGTTCTGAGCACAACACTCTTTCTGCTTGCTATAAATAATCTGGCATCTGTTCTCCCATCCAATATTTGGTCATCGCTCTATGTGGATGACTTTGCTATAGCTTGTGCGGGTGCTGACTGTCACCTCATTGCAGTTTCCCTCCAGCATGCCATCAACCGGGTTTCTGATTGGGCCACCACTCACGGGTTAAAATTTTCTAGTGGAAAAACTCATCAAATTACGTTTATTAGACGTTCAGTGGTCTCTGATCATCCATTGTACCTATACGGCTCACGTATCCCAGAACGTGATACAGTCAGGTTTCTCGGCCTCCTGTTTGACCGTCGATTGTCCTGGAAACCTCACATTACCTCTCTGAAGGCAACTTGTCACACCAGGCTGAACCTTCTTAAAACCCTCGCACATCTTTCATGGGGGCTGATCGTAGAACTCTCCTTCGCCTACATTCAGCCCTAATTTTGTCGAAACTCGATTATGGTGACCAGATATATTCGGCGGCCTTCCCTGCTACTCTTTCCATCCTTAATCCCATCCATCACCAGGGATTACGCTTATGCCTTGGTGCATTTCGTTCTTCCCCGGTTGAGAGCCTCTATGTAGAAGCGAACATTCCATCCTTATCCGATCGTCGTGATGCACATTGCATTCGCTATTTTGTTCGCTCTCATGACCTCCGCAATCCTTCCATGTATAGGATTGTTACAGATGTTAGTAGGCGCTCTTTATTTGTTCGTCGCCCCTGCTTACTTCGTCCCTTTTCTCTTCGTCTACATTCACTATTGTCTTCCCTTCAGCTCCCACCTCTATATGTTTATGTGACATCTCCCTTTCCCCTGCCCCCTTGGGAAGTTCCTGCTGTCCGTGTCTGTTCTATTCCTCTACCTTGCGCGAAAGCCCAACTACCTACGGCGGCTTCTCGCTCTTTCTTTCTAGACCATTTCCGTTCTCATTCCCATGCCATCGCAGTATACACCGATGGTTCAAAGTCATCTGACGGCGTCGGATTCGCAGCATCGTACGAGGGCATCTATTACCCTCGGCTAGCATATTTACGGCTGAATTGTATGCCATTCTTGTGGCACTTATCCGTATTGCATCTATGCCTGTGTCACCATTTGTGGTCGTTTCAGACTCCCTTAGTGCTTTACAGGCTATCCGTAAAATTGATACACCTCACCCCCTAGTTCTTCGTATCCACCTTTGGTTACGCCGTATCTTTAGCAAGCATAAAGATATTGTCTTTTGTTGGGTCCCTGGTCATGTTGACATACAGGGCAATGAACAGGCAGACACTGCTGCGCAGTCAGCAGTACATGACCTTTCAGTTTCATATAGAGGTGTTCCTTTCACGGACTATTTTGCGGTCATTGCTACCCACCTTCGCACCCGTTGGCAACAACGCTGGTCTGACCTGCTGAATAACAAACTTCATTCTATTAAACCGAGTATAGGTTTCTGGCCTTCTTCTTGTCACCAATGTCGAGGTTGGGAGACTACACTCTCCCGTCTTCGCATCGGCCACACTCGTCTTACTCACGGGTATCTCATGGAGAGGCTCCCTGCTCCTCTCTGTGAGCATTGTCAGGTTTCAGTGTCTGTTCGACATATTCTGTTGGACTGTCCACTTTATCAACGAGCACGCAGAATTTACCTCCAACGGCGTCTTCGCTCTGCTGCCCTTTCTTTACCTTCCCTTCTTGCTGATGGACCCTCCTTTAATCCTGACTCTCTCGTTGACTTTTTGACAGAAACTGACTTACTACACAAACTCTGAAGATTATACCTCTAGCACCTCCCTCAGTCCCTTCTACCTTGATCTCTTGCTACCCTCCATCCCTGCACTATCCACCATCCTGCTGCACTCCTACTAATCATCCATCTCCCTCTTACAACCCATTCTCCCTGCATCCTGCAATAACCTGCAGCGCTGTATAACCCCTGTGGTTTAGCGCTTCTATTTGATTATAATAATAATAATAATTTGTTTTTATACTTTTCTTTTCATAAGGAGGAGCCAGCCTTGTCAAATGCTTAGGGTCTGAAAGGGCTGAGTAAACCTTCACAAGGTACTGATATGGAACTGATATGGAGACGAGTTGGGTTAGAGAATGACCTCTTGATATCATCTTACGGCAGTCTCCTGAATGGGTAATCTCCTGTTGATTAGAATATCAAAATTGCAAATCAACAGGATATTACCCATTCTGGAGACTGCTGTAACATGATATCAACAGGTCCTTCTCTAACCCAACCCGTCTCACCATATTAGTTCCACTACTACTACTAATACCTCTACCCACGCGTCACTCCACCTGACTCCTGCCACTATATATACTCGTTTTCTTAGTTATCTCTGTATTAGGACTGAAGAAGACACTCGTGGCGAAACGTTTCCTTTAATAAATGTCCAGAACTGTACATAAGTGTCTTTTTCCACAGCATTGTTATAGTCCTACAGTGTCAGCGATCACCAGGGTGCCTTGTCCCTTAACGTTATGAACAGAGGAGACGTTTCTGTTCCGCCTGAGGATGTTGTTGAGGAGTCTGCAGTGGTTGTGGTTTAAGCAGAGGCCGCTCAGACTGAGGGCCAGGAATCGCAGAACCCGTGGCCCCACCTGGATGACTATTTTGTCCTCAAGCCAAGGGATACGAAGAACGCCAATATTTTGTACTTCCAGTGCTGCAGTTAAGCGCCTATTCTCTATAGGCAAAGATATCTTGAGGGCCAAGAGAGCCACCCTGTCAGATGGAAACTTTGAGAGGCTGATGCTCATGAAGGGCAACCAGCATCACATCAACCAGCATCACATCAACCAGCATCACATCAAAGCGATGGAGAAGGTCCAGTCAGAGTAGTAATCAGCCCAGTCATCATCTGATCTTGGCATGATACCCATGCTATGCATTTTGTACAGTAGATAAAGTGTATGTTGGATTTAAACTGATGTTTGATTTAATTTGTTCATTTAACTATTTGTGTGCACCTGAATGGCTGTATCGCTGGTGCAGTGATAAGTTTGCACGATTTTCAACGACTTGTTTGTAGTTTATTGGGTTCAAAATCTAAATTAAGTTAAATGCAAACATGAACATAATCAGAATAAAATGAACGAATACAATGAGTAACTGGAATTAATGAAAAAAACAGTCAAATAAACTAACTTAATCTGTTCGTGTGCTATGGGGCTTCAGTAACTTGACAAGTGTGTCCTTGTCGCTCGCGTTACATCACAAAATTAAACAATCGCTATTTTCGCACTAGCGGCAATTGATCATCATATGACCTTGGCATTCTATATCTTATTAGGAAGCTCTCCAGGTCTGTTCTAAAAGCCTTAAATGTAAAAGTAAAAGATCAAAAAATTAAACCGAATCTGAATTCATGTGAAAAAGTTAGCATTTAGCATGAGATTACGTTAATTTTTTCGGTCGTTTAGCGGTTTAGCATTAGCGAAGCAAATTTTTTAGTTATCAGATTAGCTGTTAGCAAAGCTAACTTTTCGGTTGGCCGTGCCCACCACTGCCCATTGTAAAACTGTACTGAGAATCATAGATCAGTTTGTCTTTGAAGGTGACTTTGGATAACCTTGACAATTTTTTTATTCTATCACTTTTCTAACAATATAAGTTAGGGTAATTAGTCTATAATTCAAAGCAAAGTGGATTCGTCATTCAACCTTGGGGTCGAGCAGACGTGCGATCAGCCAGGCCCTACTGGTGACTTGTAACATTGCAATTTTCTCAAAATGACGCAGCAGAGTCACCATCGAGTAAACACTGTGTGTATACAGATGGTTCGTGGGGCTGTGTCGGGCCAGAATGCTCCAGTTATACTACCTGCCATAATACGGGACACCTACGGCATCGAGAATGAAGAATTGTATGGGGTGGTGTTAAATGGAGCATACAGAATATTCGTCAAGCTTTGCAACATCAATGTATATGAGAAGGTCGTCACCAGGTTCCAAGAAGTTCGTATTGACGTAAATTCGGCAGTGACCATGTGCCTTCACGACATATCCCGGTATTACACCTGGGTTAAGATCAGAAATGTTCCTTTCAAAGCAGATGAAATATATTTAAAGACTATGGGGAGATGGACTGACGGGATGTATGCAGGTCTTCCAGAGGATACGTTTATGTTAAAAATGATGTTATGCCATCCCATTCCATCCTATATACAGTTGGACGACTTCAGGACTCAAGTGATGGTAAACTACAATGGGCAACGTCGTACCTACAGAATGTGCGGTGCCTATAACAATATTGCCACTCAGTGCAGTCGAAGGAAGGGACCAAAGGATGCAGGAAGTCGAACAGAGGCTCCTGTGGAATGTGAGGAGATGGGGGGACCGAGGCAGCAAAGACATCATCGAGTACATTTTGGAGTAATGAGGTCAACAGGTTGGAGTTGATAAAGGATGGCTGTGTGATTCTTTCAGGGGTTACGATTTCACCGGGAACGGCACCTGTGAATGTCGGAGGAGTGACGTCTGAAAATGATCGGGATGTGGAGGCAGCGATCGTTACGGTGTTGCAGGACATGTTGCGCACCCCAGTGGAAGGAATCATCACTAACCTGGAGTTAGCGGAGGACAGGGACACTGAGGTGGATGGACTGCCTGAGGAAAGTGTCAAAGCCGCTATGAGGAGTTATCAAGTGGAGGTGGATATGCATACCGATGGCCCTCAGGAGGTGGCCATGGAGGAGGAAAGTGTGTCACGGAAGAGAGCGGCCCAATCTGACACAGATGATGCGCTAACATCTGCACAACATCCTGGCAAAAAGATATGGGCAGAAGTTGCAAGGAGTGGTGTTGGTGGATCCAAGGGACAGAAACCCATGAAAGGTGGTTCATGAGGGTCTGAGGGTGACTGAGGTAGTCCTCCTGGGAAAGTGGATCGAGTAGTGCCAGTGCCTAAAGGGAAACCCCCATTGTCTGCTTTAAGTGTTTTACTGTGAATTTTAATGGTTTGCGTGGTAAGATGAAGCGTAAATGGTTCCAGGAGTATCTGGCGAGATATGGTATAGATGTTGGTTTTGTGCAAGACCACAACCACAAACCAGGATGTCAGTTGATGTTAAATGGGTATAATGTTTTTGCTGCACACTCCTTGAGATTGAAAGGGAGTGTGGCTATATTAATAAGGGAGACTAGCATGTTTGTTGTTCATTGTAGTGGGGAGGGGAGGGTATTAAGGGTAGATGGTTTAAGGGGGAGAGATAGGGTGGCCTTTGTGTGCATTTATGAACCGGCAGCGGCAGCGGCAACGACAGTGGCACCCAAGCTCTGTTATTTTCTTCTCCAGCCAGAACCCACTAACGCTTCTATGATGGCCTAACTGCAGAACTGCTGCACTAACGCACCTAGACCCCAGAATGACTCAAGAATACCAACAGTAAGACCACCTACTCGAAAAATTATCGATCCAAGTGGAGAGTGCCAGCAAACCCAAAACACAGCCCGCTGCCAGACGAGCACCCACAACAAGCTCTGAGCAACTATAGCTTCTACGTCCTATCTACAACATCCCCTGTACTACTATGAGACCTAATAACAGAAGAAGCAGCAATAAGAACAGCAAGAAATCGCCAAGATCTCGACTATTTCATTTGACTACCCAGCAGGACGCCAGTGCATCACCCACCCACCCCACCACCACCCCAGGCAACATGTCAACAAACACAATGGCTGACTCTCCCTCTCCCTCACCCTACTCAACCACCACCCATGACGACGGGACAGCAACAACACCAATCATGACTGAATCTCCCTCAAACAACACTGCCTTCAAAGGATTTGACCCATCTGAATTGATCTCAGGTATGACAAATGATCCTGTCACTCTTAAGTCATACATCACCACCTTAACTGAGGAAAACATGAATCTTCGTACAACACTATCTAAGCATGAAACAAAGTTAGCCCACCTAGAAAGCAAGATCCTAAGCTTTGAGCAGAAGTTTACATCAGCTGGAATGGCTGATTTTGGAAAGACCCTCCAATCAGTCATAGCCAGCCATACAGACCAAATAACATCCCTAAACACGAAGGTTGAAGATGCTGTCAAGAACTGGGAAAAACCCAAAATGGTTTCCCAGCTGACCGACTATTTTTCTAACCAAGAAGATAAAAAGAGCAAGATAAGTTATCCAGGGGGGTAAAATTAGTGACTCTTTAAGTGGCATAAACCATACCAACCGATGCTGTCTTCAGACCATAAAAAACCACTTAAATTTTGTAGTACCGCATCGGGAAAAAA
>WNWK01045090.1:0-2500 GCA_009830355.1 Cherax destructor
TGGATGAATCTTATTGAAGCTAGCTGGCCCAGTGGCTTACGCGACGGTCTGGAGTTTTGAGACACTCTGACCGCGGGTTCGAACCCCACCCGTGGTATGGTTTATGAGAGCATAGTTTCAAATGCCCGACAACGATGGGAAGAAGATGTGAAGGAAACCAATTGTATGTTGATGGAAAGCAATTTCTTGTGCTTTGACTCTGACGAACGTTATTACTAGCTGTTTCTAAACTGTTGAAAATAGTGTGAGAAAGAGATACGCGTGTGTGAGGGTAAGGTCGTGAATGATCGAGCGTCAGAGTTTGCGTGTCCAGTATGTACAGACAACCCAGCACAACTCTTACCACTGTCAGCCTGTTAGAAATGTAGCATAACGATTGTTGTATACGAAGCACAATTTACGGATAGGTCGTAATGCACTTCAGGAGTCTGAAACAACTAAGGAAGAGCATAGCTCTCTACTGTAACCAAGATCATAAGAGAACTACTCCAGTATAAGTATGCTGCTGTAACCACGAACATGAAAGTACTAGTATAACTCTGCTGCTGTAACCACGAACATAAAAGAACGACATACACCAGTATAACTCTGCTCCTTAAGTTAGACTGTAGGTGGAACACCACTAACATAGCTCATAGTGTGAAACTCTAAACCCGTATGGATCATTCAACATGTGGACTGCTGGAGACTCGATTCTCTTTTCAGTCGCTACTCCAGCAGCTTGGCTTCCCAAGCCTCCCAGGCTTAATTACAGAGACTTGTAGCATCATTACTGTCATTATATTCACAAAAATGCCCCAAACCTGCATGGGTCATACAATGCTTCCACTTTGCCCGTCGCTAAATTAATCAGAGATGGAAAAAGGTTTGAAGAGTTTTTAATTAAGACAACACACGCAGCCGCCACCGCTGTTGTCCTAGGCTGCTTGTTATTGTATGGTGTGTGTTGTTTGTTGTATAGTGTGTTGGTTGCTGCCTCTTGGTGAGACTTTAAAGCCATCAGCTGGCTTAGCTAAACATGAAACTGTAAAAACCCAGTATGTGGCTTTGCCAAGACATTACCACACAATAATTTAAGCATTCTCGTAGGTCCTTAATCAAACTCGATCTTGGTAATTTTATTTTAGCCTAGTAGCGCATTGAGCAAACAAATTGGAGTGTTTTTCTGACGTCTCAGATCACTGAGGGAGATAGAAATTCATTGTCTGAAGATAGGTGAGGATAATTAGGTATCCCTAGAAAGAGGGATATCTATTGGGATTGTATATTTTTTTATTTTCATGGTTTGTGTGGGATAACCAGGGTTTGTTTGGGATATCCAGGGTTTGTGGGGGATATCCAAGGTTACTGTGCTATATCCAGGGTGTCTGTGGGATATCCAGGGTGTCTGTGGGATATCCAGGGTGTCTGTGGGATATCCAGGGTGTCTGGGGGATATCCAGGGTGTCTGTGGGATATCCAGGATGTCTGTGGGATATCCAGGGTGTATGTGGGATATCCAGGGTGTCTGTGGGATATCCAGGGTGTCTGGGATATCCAGGGTGTCTGTGGGATATCCAGGGTGTCTGGGATATCCAGGGTGTCTGGGATATCCAGGGAGTCTGTGGGATATCCAGGGTGTCTGTGGGATATCCAGGGTGTCTGTGGGATATCCAGGGTGTCTGTACGACATCCAGGGTGTCTGTACGACATCCAGGGTGTCTGTACGACATCCAGGGTGTCTGTACGACATCCAGGGTGTCTGTACGATATCCAGGGTGTCTGTACGATATCCAGGGTGTCTGTCCAAGGTGTCTGAGTTACCCTATGATCGCCTTCAGATACCGGCAGGTTTTGAGACACACTTGCTACACCTCCGAACACTGAGGTAACGGGATACCGGGAGTACCTCGCTCGGACCGCCAAGCCACCGAAAAACATGTGGTTATGGTAAACAGCTGGTCGGTATGGTATTTAAACATGTGGTTATTACGGTAAACATCTAGTTATGGTAAACAGCTGGTTGTGGTAAACAGATAATTGTTATGGTATTTAAATGTGATTTTGACCAGAAGGGTCAGGGACGCTAGATATATAAATATTCTCACGGTATTTAAAACAGTGACTTTTTATTAGAGAATGGGTAAAATTACGACTAAACAAAGAATAAAATGACTCGTAATAAGAACGTAATATTCATAGGTAAAGTAGCTCTTTTGGATGTGTTGTATGATTCATAAGTATTGTATATGTGCAACACATAGGTATCTTTATTGTCGTTTCCTCAGAGATATGGAAGTGTTGCACATGTGTTTTGGTCAACAGGTTGTCGGTGGTGTTATATCATTTATAATACCATGTTTGACGAGTGATACTGTCAGGTGTGCGTCGTTCAGTGTAGGGGCGCTCGACGCCTCGCTCCTACCTTATTGTACTTACATATTTTACCTCCTCTGCAGGAGCCAGCCTGTTACACTTTACAAACTCTCATCCGTGCTGGACACAGTGTGTGTGTGAGTGT
>WNWK01045090.1:5000-14861 GCA_009830355.1 Cherax destructor
TGAGGTAACGCAGATGGGAACTTTTTCGGAAACGAATTGAGATAATGGACACGTGCAGAGTCCTAGCCCAGCAAAAAAAATAACCGGTGAAATTGCGAAAAGTACAGAGGTGACCTGGCAGTTATTTAATCAAGAAATTAGGCCCGTGTCTCTGAGCACTAGAATCTGTACGCAAGAACTGATAGGCACAATACCGTGACTGGAACAATATACAAATAACCCGCACATAGAAAGGAACTTAGGGCGACGTTTCGCCCCAATCTATACTATTAACTAGTCACATACTAACACGAATGAAGGGAGCCAGTATATATACGAAAGGGCAGGGACGGAACAAAGAGAGGAGGGAGTGGGGTTATTTATGTTGTGTGTGCAAATCTCTGTAATTTGTGAAAGTGACTTGCAGTGGCCACACCATGTATAAGTTTAGCAAGCGTCAGAGGTGTGATCGAGGCAGTGGAGCTAATACCCTAAATAAGTAAATTTTAAATAGCATTGTTTTGAATATTTATTATGTTAACCTTTGTTTTAATAGGAATTAATTGTCGACCTTACGCAAATAACCCGCACACAGGAGATAGAAGCTTACCACGACGTTTCGTCGTAAGGTCCTCTCTTCTGTGTGTGGGTTATTTGTGTATTGTTACAGTCACGGTATTGTGCCTTTGTGTTCTCTATTGTTAACCTTCCTTTAGATGGTAGATTTCTAATTTAATTCATCTTGACAGGTAGGCAGTCGTCACCAGCACTGACTTAATATGTTGTATGTCTCAGGTAAGTCTGTTTGTCTTGTTGAGTGATGCTGGTCCTCTTGTTGAGTGATGCTGGTCCTCTTGTTGAGTGATGCTGGTCCTCTTGTTGAGTGATGCTGGTCCTCTTGTTGAGTGATGCTGGTCCTCTTGTTGAGTGATGCTGGTCCTCTTGTTGAGTGATGCTGGTCCTCTTGTTGAGTGATGCTGGTCCTCTTGTTGAGTGATGCTGGTCCTCTTGTTGAGTGATGCTGGTCCTCTTGTTGAGTGATGCTGGTCCTCTTGTTGAGTGATGCTGGTCCTCTTGTTGAGTAATGCTGGTCCTCTTGTTGAGTGATGCTGGTCCTCTTGTTGAGTGATGCTGGTCCTCTTGTTGAGTGATGCTGGTCCTCTTGTTGAGTGATGCTGGTCCTCTTGTTGAGTGATGCTGGTCCTCTTGTTGAGTAATGCTGTTTTGTTGATGAGTGATGCTGTTTTGTTGATGATTGATGCTTTTCTTGTTGATGAGTGATGCTGTTCTTGTTGATGAGTGATCTTGTTGATGAGTGATGCTGTTCTTGAGTGATGCTGTTCTTGAGTGATGCTGTTCTTGAGTGATGCTGTTCTTGAGTGATGCTGTTCTTGAGTGATGCTGTTCTTGAGTGATGCTGTTCTTGATGAGTGATGCTGTTCTTGTTGATGAGTGATGCTGTTCTTGTTGAGTGATGTTCTTATTGAGTGATTGTTCATAAGTGATGCTGTTCCTCCGTCCGTTTTTTCCTGTGTGTATGTACTCATTTGTACTCGCCTATTTGTGGTTGCAGGGGTCGATACATAGCTCCTGGACCCGCCTCTTCACTGATCGCTACTAGGTCCTCTATCCCTGCTCCATGAGCTTTATCATACCTCGTCTTAAAACTATGTATGGTTCCTGCCTCCACTGTGTGTGTGTGTGTGTGTGTGTGTGTGTACGTACAAGAAATATACAGTGGCAGGAGAGTCACCCGAGTCTCACTACTGCGGTAGCTATCGCCTCGTAGCAAAGAATCTCTATTTGTTTTTAGTTAATGTTGCAGATAGATAAGAGAAACACGTCTGCAGTGTTTGCTTGTTGTGAGAATATGACGTTAAATTACAGTACACGGTGTTTCAAAAGATGGACCCGATTTGAATTATATACTGCTTTGAAATTGGGTCCATCGTTTTGAAACACCCTGTAGTTTGAGCCATAGGTATTAAAATACAAAACAAAAGATAACTATCAACACGAAAGTTTGTCTTGACTGAAGCAGCTCGATAAAGTTTAACACAGAAGCGTAGCAAGTTAACCCAGTGTTGTAGTATATAGTTAACCCAGTGTTGTAGTATATAGTTAACCCAGTGTTGTAGTATATAGTTAACCCAGTGTTGTAGTATATAGTTAACCCAGTGTTGTAGTATATAGTTAACCCAGTGTTGTAGTATATAGTTAACCCAGTGTTGTAGTATATAGTTAACCCAGTGTTGTAGTATATAGTTAACCCAGTGTTGTAGTATATAGTTAACCCAGTGTTGTAGTATATAGTTAACCCAGTGTTGTAGTATATAGTTAACCCAGTGTTGTAGTATATAGTTAACCCAGTGTTGTAGTATATAGTTAACCCAGTGTTGTAGTATTGGTGGACACAAACAGCCCGTCATGTTAATTCTAGTAGAACGAGTCTTAAACAGCGATTATACATGACTTTTTATCTGTTGCTGTTGTGGTATCTTATGATTGGTTACTTTTATGGATAAACGATGGCATAACAAAACTAAAACTGAGTTAACTAAAACTAACTTAACTTAGTCCCATCCTCAGTGGACCACCACTGGGGTGGGACAGTGCTATACCTCAGTGGACCACCACTGGTGGGACAGTGCTATACCTCAGTGGACCACCACTGGTGGGACAGTGCTATACCTCAGTGGACCACCACTGGTGGGACAGTGCTATACCTCAGTGGACCACCACTGGTGGGACAGTGCTATACCTCAGTGGACCACCACTGGTGGGACAGTGCTATACCTCAGTGGACCACCACTGGTGGGACAGTGCTATACCTCAGTGGACCACCACTGGGGTAGTACGGCGTGATGCCTCAGTGGATCAGTGTTGCAGCGTCATCCTCCTTCATTACAGGTCTCGAGAATGTTGCAAATGTCGTTGACATTGAGAAACCACCACTTCAGTTGCAATAATATTGACAGGGAATACACACCGAGACGTGTGTGTGTCAGAGTATATACACCGAGACGTGTGTCTCAGGGTATATACACAGAGAAGTTTGGATCTCTCAAGGAATATACAAGAGGTGTGTGTGCTTCCATATATATACACGCTATTATATATGTATATGTTTTGTGTGTATATATATAAATATATATGTATATATATATAATTTTTTATTCAACAAGTCGGCCATCTCCCACCGAGGCAGGGTGACCCAAAAAGAAAGAAAATCCCCAAAAAGAAAATATTTTCATCATCATTCAACACTTTCACCACACTCATACATAATCACTGTCTTTGCAGAGGCGCTGTGAATAGTCCCTCCCAGCTGTCACTATCTCAGACCCTTCCTTTAAAGTGCAGGCATTGTACTTCCCATTTCCAGGACTCAAGTCCAACTAAATCAATTAACTGGTTTCCCTGAATCCCTTCACAAAATGTTACCCTGCTCACACTCCAACAGATCGTCATGTCCCAAAAACCATTCGTCTCCATTCACTCCTAACACGCTCACACATGATTATATATATATATATATATATATATATATATATATATATATATATATATATATATATATATATATATATATATATATATATATATATATATATATATATGATGGGGTCCACCTCTGGTGCAAATTGTGGGACCCATAGCCTCGGAGAAGTGGATAAAAGGCTTCAAGGAAGAATATTTTGATTTCTTCCTGAAGCCATTTGAATATTCCACTTCTCCTACCACCCCATCTTTCCATTTTTTTTTTTTACCAATAGGTATATTTTATTACATAATATGGTACAAAAGATTTAAGATACATTGTTGATATAAAGATGGCAAATACAGTACATGAGGTGTGAGAGATACATGCCTAGTACATATTGTTACATGTTTGCCACTGATTATAATGCGAAAATCTCATCCAGCTCTTCCGAGCTGGGGCGCGTGTCCAAAATACAGCATGCATTACCCCTTTGAACAGCAGCGCTGAGTCGCTGGAACAGAAAACTAGCTGCCCTGGGATCCATAGTTACCCTGTTGAGTCTTTTACCCAGCTCCTTGAGGAACTTAGATGCACTCTTTCCCCATGAACCAAGGGTCTCCGAGCCTATGGGAGCAAACATATAATGATGGGCAAGTTCTCCATATTTTCTCGACTTTTGGGACTCCCTGAAGCTGGCAGCTGCCCCTCCTTCCTCCCTGGTGTATTGGAGATAGGTATCAGCCAAGGTAGATGCACATGTGTAGTCCCACACCACCTGCTTGCCATCTGTCCAGGCTTGAAGTGTGATACCATCTGGACGCTTTTGGCTGCCATCAGATCTGTGTAGTTGGGGTGGCTCCCTTACTGCTGGGCATCCGTCTGTTGTTAGGTTCCTCTTGATAATGTTATTAACCTCTTCATGTCTTGCAATCTTTCCCACGGATTTACGACACACAAGACCATGGTACCCGAATCGGTCTGCTGCTTCACTGCCACAAATACACCTGTGTTCGGCGAGAATGGGGGCGGCAAGTCGAAGGGCAACACCAATGCGGATGGTCTGTGGGTCGAGGCGTGTGCCAAGGCTGGAGTTGGGAACAGCCAACAGAAAGTCCCCTGCATGAGGAGCTCTCACTGCCAGGAGGCGGGCTCTATCCTTCCCTGACACTGAAGCATTGCCGAGGCTATATTCTCTACTATTGGGCCATCCTAGTGCTACTGTTTGTGTATAAGCTGTTTCACCAATGTAAATCTCTGTCGCACCCTTCTCAAGGTACCTTATACACGGTTACTTCTGTATTGTGGTGGCTCTATCCGGTCAGTTAAGTTATGGTTTAAGATGGAGAAAATTGGTATAAAATACAGACAAGATGGAAAAATCAACACGAATTCGGTATAGTGCGATCCCTTATTGACTACGTTTCGACCACACAGTGGTCTTTATCAAGTCACAAATAGTTGTACCTGGATAAAGAGCATATACAACCAACTCAACATTCTCCACCTGACTCTCCACAATACTCGTGTACTCTTTTCCCAGGTAGATCTGTTTGTGACTTGATAAGTCCACTGTGTGGGCGAAACGTCGTCAATAAAGGATCGCATTATACTTCATTTGTTTATTTCTCTATAGTTTAAGACGTTATATTTTTTTTTCAAGTTAACGTGGCAAGGTTCACGGTGACTGGAAGGTAGGTTTAATGAAGGCCTATTCTGGTTTGTGTATTTTTTTGACATGTTTCGATGCCTCTTCCAAATTTCTCCTTAAGTAGTTTAATTGTGTAGAGAGACTTTGCGCTGGAGTGAGCGGTAACAAGCTGGGTTTCGTCTAGTTCCTGGTTATGAGGGAGTTACTTTAACGTGGGAAGCCTTGTAGGTCCGGGTCATGAACGGGTCTTCCCCCCTTGTCCTGGTCCAAGTGACTTGCGTCTCCTCCCGTGTCCTCCAAGCCTGTCACTACACTGCGTGTCCTAAGAGGGTGGAGTCTCGGGTGCGCGTGCCAGAACACTTTCCACCACGTAGCTTACAACTTGGACACGTAGCAAAACTTTTTCTAATAGACTGACATTTCCACCGTATGTCCTAGAGCCTTGCATTTACTACATAAAATCTTTTTTTTTTATCTGTCTACTACCACATGCGTGTTTTTCTGGGCTAACCCTGCCAATACATGTCCTGGAATACATTTCCCATCTCCACATGTCTTTCAAGGAGTCCCACTATTCGCGCTTGTCATTGACGGTTGGTGCTTCGACTGCGTATCCTCAAGATCTCGTTACTGATTTCCTAGAGAGAGTTCCAACCAGTGTAGTTATAGTAACAGGCGTAAGGAGGAGTTGCCTGGATCTCCTTGCAGGTAAAGCTCTTGCTTTTCTTCAAGTTTTTATTATTTGACCCGACGAAGTATTCTTAGCGAAGCTCAGAAATCTTCGGTAAGAATACCTCCAACCATTTTCCAATTTCCGTAAGATATTTCGAGATTTTTATTAACTCATCACGGAAACCAAGAACCCCAGAGCCACCAGCTTCCTTTTCCAGAGGCTCAGTGTTGCGATCCAGAGAGGAAATGCTTGCAGCATTCTGGGCACTCGACATACCACGGGGAAACTGGGTGAAGTATTTGAGATGTAGGTTCTGAGATGTCATGTATGTACTCCTTCACACCGCATCTTTTTTAATTTATTTTGTTTTCAAATATAATCCACAAACATAGCATATAACGGCTGGTGTGAGAAGTATATATATATATATATATATATATATATATAAGAGCTCGCTCGCTCGCTCTTTGAGAGAGCCAAGCTCTTCTTCACTTTTTTCTGCTACCTCAAACTTGGATAATTCCAGCCTTCTTTATATACTTCTCTCTCTTGGGGATAAAGTTATACTCACTTTTTCGTCTCGTTTAAATAACATTAGACATCAAGAAAATGTATTAGATAGTCTCTGGGCCTCACCTGGGCTTCACATTGTTATCAGTAAGCAACGTTAACCACGTACTGGTCTTGCAGAAGATGCTTCAGAGATTGTACCTATCTTGAGGGTATTCTGGGTTCCTTTATGCTGATGAATGGCTCTTACGCAAAGGAATTGAGCTGCCTTCCCTTTCTCCAAAGCAAACCAGATTTACCTTTCACTTCCTGTCTTTGATTATTTCACCGTAGCTTTGAAAATAAATCGTAAGAAAAGTATAAAGAAAAATAGTGTTATTTGGCCATGTCATGTGACCTCATCTAGGTCACTCAGGTGAAGAGTGAGACCTTGCGCAGTGACACTGGGTCACTCAGCTGAAGAGTGAGACCCCGGACAGTGACACTGGGTCACTCAGGTGAAGAGTGAGACCCCGCACAGTGACACTAGGTCTTGTAATATGAATTTTTGTATGAGTGCTGTACTCTGACTCACCTGTGTCGTCTCTCTTACATCTTCCCGTCATCTTAAAAAGTATCCTCACCCTGACCGAGAGAAATGCGACTTTCATCCTTTTATTTATCAAAATTTGCCTTCGTTTTTGTGTTAAAAGTGCTTGAATCTCTTCTTAATTTTGAAGATATTAAGCACCTGAATTATTTTTTTTTTGCGATATGTAATTCGTACGGTAAATTGATGTTGTGGTTATTCCTTGCATCACTTACAAACCATACCACGGGCGTTGATAAGATAAGATTTCTTCGATTTTTTATCCCCGGAGGGTTAGCCACCCAGGATAACACAAGAAAGTCAGTGCGTCATCGAGGACTGTCTGTCTTATTTCATTTGGGGTCCTCAATTTTTTCCCCCAGGATGAGACCCACACCAGTCGACTAACACCCAGGTACTTATTTGCTGCTAGGTGAACATGACAACAGGTCTAAGGAAACACGTCGAATTGTTTCCACCCTGCCGGGAATCGAACCCGATGAAGCCTTCGTCATGGGTGTAAATGTTTTTTTTTTAAATATATTTCATCGTGTTTGTTTCTTTTTACATTATTGTAAACTTATCTAAAATATATTTAGTTGGATTAAGCTAAATTAAATTGCGCTTGTTATAATAAGGTTAGGTAAGTTTTCTAAGGTTCGTTTGGTACAAAATCATTATTTTTTACATTAACACAAATGAAAAAAATATATCTTGAAACGTATAAGAGAAAATTTTAGAAAAGACATAATTTTAAATGAGTTCTTGCTAATTGACCAGTTTAACCTATTCGGCACGACCTATGCGCAGTCTGTATCAAGGTAGACAGTACTATACCACACAATCAGACCCCAGATACTTGTGAGTACCCATTAAATTTACACTAGGTGTTCACTCACCGGTGGCAGAGTTCCTGTCCCTTTCATTTCCCTTCCTGACACTGCGTCATCTTAGTGTTGGCAGGGTTGTGATACTACGTCACCTTACTGTTATGGCAGGGTTTCAATCACTCAAAACATCTTTACCTACTGCCTCTACCTTTCATGTGACTACCTCTACACTTCCTCTCCCTCCATCCCAAATTTGTATACCCTTCTAGTCATCCTATTTTGCTCAATCCTCTTTAAATCACACCACCTCAACTCCGCCTCAGCCTTCTTAAATAATACTTTTGGTAAGCCCACATAGGATCTCCGAGCTCCGAATTCTCTGTATAATATTCACACCACACATTGCCCTCAAACACATCCTCGCTGTAATAATAACAACAGTCTCAAAAAAGAACAGTGACTTCAGCAAAAAGCAACTGTGAAATCTCCCACTTTGTATCAATACATTATCTTTTAATACTACACCTCTCCTTAACACCCTAGCCCTCCCTTCTATTGCAAACCCATCTATAAATATGTTAAACAACTATGGTGGCAAACATCACTGTCTTTTATTGGAAAATAATTACCCTCTCTCCTGCATACCCTAATTTCAGCCTCACTGTCCACATAACTCTATGCTGCTCTTGGTAATCTACCACTTGTTCCAAACATTTGCAACATCTGTCACAACACCAAAATATACCACAACAATAACACACACTACCACCACCACCACTACAACAACAGTAATAACTACAGGCTACCACCACCACTACAACAACAGTAATAACTACAGGCTACCACCACCACTACAACAACAGTAATAACTACAGGCTACCACCACCACTACAACAACAGTAATAACTACAGGCTACCACCACCACCACTACAACAACAGTAATAACTACAGGCTACCACCACCACTACAACAACAGTAATAACCACAGGCTACCACCACCACTACAACAACAGTAATAACCACAGGCTACCACCACCACTACAACAACAGTAATAACCACAGGCTACCACCACCACTACAACAACAGTAATAACCACAAGCTACCACCACCACTACAACAACAGTAATAACCACAGGCTACCACCACCACTACAACAACAGTAATAACCACAGGCTACCACCACCACTACAACAACAGTAATAACACAGGCTACCACCACCACTACAACAACAGTAATAACCACAGGCTACAACCATCACTACAACAACAGTAATAACCACAGGCTACCACCACCACTACAACAACAGTAATAACCACAGGCTACCACCACCACTACAACAACAGTAATAACCACAGGCTACCACCACCACTACAACAACAGTAATAACCACAGGCTACCACCACCACTACAACAACAGTAATAACTACAGGCTACCACCACCACTACAACAACAGTAATAACTACAGGCTATCACCACCACTACAACAACAGTAATAACTACAGGCTACCAGCATCAGCAGCACCTTATCTTAGCTGGAGACTTCAACATCAACCTTGGCCTACCAGATGACCAGCCAGTAACCGATTTCATCAACAATATGAACAACACACTTCTCATACCAACAATAACCAAACCAACTAGGCTTACTGATACGAGTGCAACCATAATCGACCATATATGGACCAATATCCTAGCCCCCCTTAAATCGGGGATAATAACAGACAGCACCACAGACCACTACCCCACCTTCCTCTTAACAAACATTAGTAAACCGCCCCTAGAATACACCAAAGTTTCATTCCGACTCCAAGCTTCAATAAATAACTTCACAACAGAGCTAGACACAGTTGACTGGGCTATAGAATTCCCAAATGCCAAGGGTATCGATGAGTGGACAGACACCTTTCTTAATAAATTACATAGACTATACAACAAACATTGTCCTATAAAAATGAAACAGATTACGAATAAACGGTTAGGCTGCCCATGGCTAACTAACAACTTACTAAAATCCATTAACAAGAAACATCAATATGAGAAGCAATATAGACGGGGATTCATACATAAGGAGTTTGTTAAACACTATTCATCAGTTCTCACCAAATAATAAAAAAAAACAATTGTACTATCAGCAAATTTATCAAGAGGAGATATAAAAAAAACCT
>WNWK01045091.1:0-14861 GCA_009830355.1 Cherax destructor
GCAGGGGTAGAAGAGTGTCAAGTGTCTATCGACCAGTGCCTTGGACAACTGGTAACGAAAGTGCGAGCGAACACACACACATATGGCGTGCGCGGCGCACGCCATATGTAAGCCGACGCTTTTAATTAAAATAGAGTACATACACACACGTCTCCTTCATTGTTTTCATTATGTGAGAGAGCAGGTGTTGGAAGCTAAAAGAGCAGTAACTGATTCATGTAACACACAAACACCTTATATGTTCCTTCAAAGACAACTATGTTTTTCTTTCGTATAAAGTTTAGATTGATGTAGTTAATTGTATTTGGGACGACTAGAGTGGAATTTTTTTTTTATACAGGATTTAGTTTCTTCTTTCTTGTGCGAATTTTTTTTTTTTTTTTAATATTTACGTTATTCACTTTGCCACTATGAAATCACTATAGATGAAGCTGTTATTGTGAATATTAAAGAAGAACCTGAGGCTTTGCACCTCCTCAAATACGGTCCATTTCACTACTGTTTAAAAAAAAATATTATTTAGATTTATCAGTACTCTCATTATACTTAAAACCTTGTTAGTGGCAGATGACTACCATTAACAGAAACACTGTAAACTAAACTTTTCCCTTTCTTAAATATTTAGCATAGATAAATTTGATACGCTCTGTATTCACCTTACAAATTCCTATATCCATTATTTTTCAACTGGTGGTCCAAAAAATGCGAAATGCACTTCTGAAGAAAATAATGAAACCATTGTAGAAATGACATTAATCTTTAAGAATTTTTTTTTAATAAAGTATGACTCTTTAAAGGAATAATATGATTCTGCGGTTATAGGCGCCGAAATATATTACTAAAAATTAATTTTAAAGACTTGCCTGCCTCCCAAGGAAAGGAAGATTAAAATATAGTTATGCAAATTCTTAGATTAGGGTCGATATGTTTTTTTACATTACGTAAATTTCCACAAAGTCGATTATAAAATTTTGGTAGTTTTGGTGCGTAATAAAAAAGAGTAATAAAAAACTGGTATAACTATATTTCACCTTATTAGCGGACAGAGATTTCGTCCACTCCTTTTTGTGCTACATAATCACACATGGATTAAACTCATTTCATAAAAATGGTAAATTATTATACTTACATACATATGTTTATATATATATATATATATATATATATATATATATATATATTATATGTCGTGCCGAATAGGTAAAACTTGCAAATTTTGGCTTAAATATCAACGCTCCTCTTGCTGAATAAGGCAAGCGAAAATTTTGTATGCAATAATTTCGCAAGAATCATTCTGAACCTAACGAAAAAAATATTTCATTGCGTTTATTAAATTATTGTAAACTTGTCTAAAATATATTTAGTTGGATTAGGGCTGAATTAAATTGCGCTTGTTATAATAAGGTTAGGGAAGTTTTCTAAGGTTGTTTGGTACAAAATTATTATTTTTTACATTAACATAAATAAAAAAACATATATCTAAACGATTGAGAGAAAATTTTAGAATAAACTTGATTTTAAATGAGTTCTTGCTAATTGACCAATTTTACCTATTCCGCATACACACACACACAATATATATTATATATATATATATATATATATATATATATATATATATATATTATATATATATATATATATATATATATATATGCAAGACAACCACTATGAAAAAAAAGAAGAATTCCAAGCGCTTTTTGACTACTCACATTATCAAGGAACTATAAAAGGAAACATGACAAGAAGGCTTATAAAGGGGCAGAATACACCTCACAGTCACATCACACTAACAAAGACCGAAACTCTTCCCAAGAATTAAGATTAGTCCAATTTATCATTAAATTCTTCCCAAATTTTATTAATTATAAATGAACCAATTTATATAAACCAAAAGAAATATTCATATTATTTTCAAAACTGCTTTTAATGAAACATGATTCTATTATATTCCTTCAACCATGGACTTTTATACAACCTTCTCAGCATTTTGAAAATCAATTGGGTGGGTTTAAAACCACATGAAAAATAGAGCATTAGAATCTTGTCCCGTTCTAATGCTATATTTATGTTGTTTTAATCTTAGTTCAAGACTTTTTCCAGTTTGACCATAAACTTTATCGCATATTTTACAGGGGAAACTTATAGACACATCCGTCGCATTTGGGGGAATTTTTTTCAAAAAATCTTTTTTTCTGTATCAAGATTTTTTAAAAACAACTTTTTTATTAAAATTCTTAAGAAAGGAAGGCATATCAACCAAGTTTTCATGGTAAGGGAACCCCAAATATTTTTTGGGTTTTAAAAAGGGTTTTGTCCCTTTTGTTGAAAAGACCCAGCTATTTTTTAAAAATTTATCAATTATGTTTTTGGGGATTTTAAATCATTAGCTATTTCAAAATTTTAGAGATTTCTTCATCTATGAACTCTGGACTAAAATACGTAAAGCTTCAAAAAAATTGAAGAAAAAAAGTTCTTCAGATAAAAAACTTTAAATCATCAACTGGAACTTTTGTAAACAAGGAAGTAACACAAAACTAACCAAAAGTTCCAGTTATATTTTCTAAATTTCTTATCTGAAGAACTGGTTAAATGATTTACCTTGCCAGTTCCTACATCATTAAACTTATTAAACTTTGTATTGTTGATGCAAAATTTGTATTTAATGATGATTTTTACACTCAGAAGTTTTATGGCAAGGGGGAATCCTTTTTCACCTGTTCTTAGTAACTTATATATGGAATTTTTCAAACAAGATTGCTTAACACTACCCTTTCCCAAAGAGCAAATGGTATAGATATGTTGATGATTTTTTTGTCCCTTATCCTAAGAATGTAGACATAAACCATTTCTTGTTAAATTAAATAGTTTAGCTCATTTTATAAAACTGTTGAATTCGAAGAAATAACTCATTGCCCTTCCTAGATGTGTTTATTATTAAGGGTAACATTGATTTTAAATTCAAAATTTACAGAAAACCCACAAATAAATTTTTCCTATGTACACTATTACCCACATCAAGATGGTTAAAGTGTCGGTTTTTCTTCAATGTTTTGAGAGTTTACGTTTTGTGTCCAGAGTTCATAGATGAAGAAATCTCTAAAATTTAAGTGAAAAAAAAAAAATAATTGATAATTTGATATCACCTGTTTATTGGTCTTTTTTTTTTATATATATATATATATATATATATATATATATATATATATATATATATATATATATATATATATATATATATATAAAAAAGGTTTTTTTTCTTCTTTTCTTAATAGCTTTTTGTTCTTCTTTTTTTCCCCATTCTCCAGGGGGAAGTGGAAAAAATTTTCCCCCGTAAGCCATGCGTGTCATGAGGCGACAAAAATCCCGGGGAGAAGGGGTTAACCCTTCTGTATACATTCTTAAAAAGAAAGAAAAATTTTAAAAAACGGGGTTTGAAGGGCATGGATGTAGTGAAAAAGAAAAGAATTGCTGATTTTATGAATAAAAAAGAAGGTGGATGTCCTGGCCCTGCGAAAAAAGGGGGGTGGCGAGTTTCAGTGGGAGAAATAAATGGGATTGTGGTATCGAGAGATTTAAAAATAAGAAAGTTTTGGAGGAGATTAATGTTGGGGGAAGCCTGGGGAACGAATGGATTTGACAGTTTAGGGACGGAGTTAAATGGAAGTTAGTGGTATCGGGAAGATGGAGGAATATTTTGAGAATTGTTAAATGTTGTAAAAAAGCTGGATTTGTGTATGGGGAAAGGAGGAATAAATCTTGTAGGAGGGGGAAGAGCCTTTTTGGAGGGGGGGAAGTTCTGGGGAAGTGGGTAGAATGAAAGGGGAAGGCAGGGGGATTGATGGGAAAAGATATAAATGTTAAAAGCAGGTGGAGATATAGTTCTGGAGTGGTTGGGCTATTATTTTAAAAGTATGGAAGAGGGGAAGGTACCTAGGGAAAAGGGAGGAGGGGCATAGTTCCTTTGTATAAAGGCAAAGGGGGCAAAAGAATAAAAATTATAGGGAAATAAGTCTGTTAGTGTACCTTAAAGTGTATGGTAGAGTTATTATTGAAATAATTAAGAGCAAACGGGGAGTAGGATAGCAGATGAACAAAGGGGATTCTAGGAAAAGGGAGGGGAATGTAGACCAATGTTTACAGGAAACATATAGTGAACAGTATTTAGATAAGGGAAATTTTTTTTTTTGGCATTTATGGATTTGGAAAAAGGGGTATGAAGAGGGGGTAGGGGGTGGTGTTCAGGCTATTGAAATGAGGTGGCTGAAAGCAGTGAAGAGTTTTAGAGGAAGGAGGCCAGGATTAGTATGTAGGAGAGAGGAAGATTATTTCCCCGTAAAAGTAGGCCCTTTGACAAGGATTGATGCCCGGGGTGTTCAATATATTTTTTAGATGGGGTTGTAAGAGAAGTGAATGCACGGGTTAAAAGATAAAAAGAATCTAACACAAAGGGGAGTTGTCAAAACTGCTTTTGTTGGGGCCTTTTGGAGATTCTGAAGAGAATTTGCAGGGTTGGTGGATGAGTTTGGTAGGGTGTGTAAAAAAAGGGGGAAATTGAAAGTGAATATGGGAAAAGAGTAAGGTGATGATAAAAATTGGTGATGAAAGATTGGATATCAGATTGGAGGGAGAGAGTATGGAGGGGGTGAATGTTTTCGATTTTAGGAGTGGACTTTCAGCAGATGGGTCTATGAAGGATGAGGTGAATCATAGAATTTATGGGGGAAAAAGGGAAATGGTGCATTAGGTCTGTGGAGAAAAAAGAACTTTGTCCATGGAAGCAAAGGGGGGAATGTATGAGAGTATAGTTATACCAACACTCTTATATGGTTGTGAAAATGGGTGATGAATGTTGCAAGAGGGGGAAGGCTGGAGGCAGTGGAGATGTCATGTCTAAGGTAATGTGTGGTTTAATATAATGCAGCGAATTCGTAATGTGGAAATTAGGAGGAGGTGCGGTTTCCCAAAAATATTATCCAAAAGGGCTGAGGAGGGGTTGTTTAGGTGGTTTGGACATGGGGGAAAAGGGTGGAACAAACTAGAATGACTTCGGGGTGTATAAATCTGTTGTGGAAGGCGGGGTAGGGGTAGGCCTAGGAAAGGTTTGGGGGAGGGGGGAAAGGAGGTTTTGTATGCGAGGGGTTTGGGTTCCAACGGATGCGTGAGCGTATTTGATAGGGGGAAAGGGACAAATGGCTTTTTAAAACTTGACGGGCTGTTGGAGTGGAAGCAAAGTAACATTTATGAAGGAATACACAGAAACCGGCAGGCCAGGGGCTTGAGTCCTGGAGATAAATACAGTGCTGGGTTTTTAAAGGGGGGGTTTAAAAGTTGCAGTTTTTTAACTAGTGTAAGCACGCCTCTGGCAAGACAGTGATGGAGTGAATGATGCTGAAAGTTTTTTTTTTTCAACCCCCGCCATGGTGGGATCCCCATTGTTTTTATAATATATATATATATATATATATATATATATATATATATATATATATATATATATATATATATATATATATATATATAAAATATATATAATATATATATATATATATATATATATATATATATATATATATATGTCGTGCCGATTAGGTAAAACCTTTCGATTTTGGCTTAAATAGCAACGCTCAATTCCTATAAGACAAAGTGAAAATTTGTGTATACAATAATTTCGCCAAAATCATTCTTATCATAACTAAAAAATATATTTCATTGTGTTTGTTTATTATTAAATTAATGTTAACGTAACTAAAATATATTTTGTTGGGTTGGCTAAATTAAATTGCCCTTGTTGTAATAAGGTTAGGTAGGCAAAGTTTCTCTTGGACAAATTATAAATTCTTACATTAACATAAAAAAAAAAAATATCCCTTTTAAACCTATAAGAAAATTTTAGAAAGGACTTAATTTTAAATGAGTTCTTGCTAATTGACCATTTTTACCTAACCCACGACATATATATATATATATATATATATATATATATATATATATATATATATATATATATATAAAAAAAAAAACAATCAATAGCACGCCAGAATTTCATTTTTTGAAAATTACATAAACTATTTATATAATATCTACTTTATTTATCCTTCTTTAAACTTCCGTGGAAATTTTAAGCTCTATTCCCTGGCATAAAAAAATAAGAATGCCCTTTTCTTATAAAAGCCAAATGGCACAAAATCGTCCACGAGCGGGCAACACTCTGTCCCTTTAAAGGGTCACGAATATGAAAGTTTCAAGAAATAAGCAAGTAAAATTAGTTACTGTCCTCTTTCTAGTGAAATTATTGTTAATCAATCCTCCACTCAGGGGGTAACTAATAAAAACACTATGGAATATTAGCCACCCCTTTGTTTTGCGAGTAATATTACAACCCTTCACTCTAGGGATTAATGTTATTCATAATTCTTTACCATTGGCAGCATAATAACCACAGTTTTTTACTCTGGTGATGATCACAGGCGATAATTTTCCCAGTAGTCATCGCCATGAGACTCGCCTGAAGTTTCCATGAATAATGAGTGAATGATTATTAACACGCTCAAGAAATAAACCTTAGTGTAATACTCTTGTCTCTAAACACAATGAATTACCCCAATAAAACCACTCGCTTAATTTCCTCCTCGGGGAGGTGTTTAATTACTACAACTTCTCCTCCCAGGCAAAAAACAATCAGTAGTTTCAATGGCTGTGTAGAGCTTCATCAAGACAATACTTGAGAAAGCCCCAACGACCAAACACGACGGCAGTATACCATTTGGATCCAGCTTAAATTCACGGGCTGACCTCCGCAGGGGCAATATATTTAATCTTTTGCTTGGTTCGTACCTCGTGATGCCCTTTTTGTTCATAGCGACAATTATTATGTCTTGCGGTTATGAAGGCTATATATCCTCTAAGTGCACTTTGGCGGAAAATTTTATTATAGCCCCAGAGTTATTGCAACAGTAATGGTGTGTCTTCGGTAGTAATAATTGTTTAGTTTGCAATGTGATTATTTCTTGGATTTTTGATGGTGGTGCTGGTGTAGGGGTGGGGGTGTGTTGTGTTTATTGTTTGCATATTTTGTGTTGTGTCTAAGTCTCTCCTTTGATCTCTCTTCCGTGCCCTTTTAACCCCCCCCCACACACACACACACACACACACACACACACACACACGTACTTTTTTGCGAGACATTAAACACGTGTTGGTGGTTCAACGTAAAAAGGGGGCCCCCTCTCCCTCCGTCATTTTTTCTCTGACTTTCGACATATTTTGGCAGTCATGACGAAGAGCTAAACCAATAACGGTTGTAAAGGGCTTTGGCAATAGAGGCAATCAGGTTTGATCCACTATGAGAAACTCCAATTCATTGATTAAAGAGCCCTTCGCATATTGTCCCTTTTAAGGGCCTAGCTACATAAAATTATTATTTTAATATGGTCAGAGGCGAGAATGAACAGTCAGGCAGCACTTAAGTACTTTCATTGCTCAAGCGTATTGAATACAAAGACGATTTTAATAGTGTGTAGAGGTTTTTTTGAGATGTTTAGTTTCTCAGCCTTGATCGAAGGTGTCAGTCCCTTAGCCTCTTTTTGACTGAAGAAGCTTGATCTGCAACGAAGAGCATCGACAATTTCCACGTGCCCATTAGTCTACAAATAAAATTATATCTCACAAAAACAGTCATAGGTAGTCATATTTTCAATAATCTCCTTTGGACAAAATAAAAAAGGATGGTGGGACATATAAAGGCTTCACAACCACAAGACCCAATAATTGGGGGCCTTTTAAACAAAGGCCCTTTCACACTGTACAAGCTCAGCATGAATTAAAAAAAAAAAAATGCCGCTGCGTAGATCAAACCTGTTTAATGAGGTTGTAAGGAAATGAAGGTTACAGATACTGAGTAGATTTTGCGTGCAATGACTTTGGGGGGATTAACCGCCTCCAGTGAAGGATAATAACAAATGGTTTTTATAGGAATGATTTAAAAGTGGAAGGTAGTTGCCTGGGAATTCTGCATCAGGTTTGTGTTGATCTGTCACCCCTGGTAGTAATACAGTGGTAATAATGCCTAAGTATACAAGACAATGCAAGGTTAATACATCGAAAAAATCATCGAGGAAATGAAGAAAAAGGTTCTGCAGTCCCATCAGAGAGAGGCCAAGAAGAAAAAATTGCCAACTCAGAAAACGTGGTGCCAAAGAGGATATAGAAAAGTTGCCTTAAAAAATAGGGGAAATAATAAAAAAAAAAATAATAATGACAACGACAACAACGATGATGATTTACGACGACGACGACAGTGATGATGATGATGATGATGATGATGATGATGGGGAATCATGCAATTCTTGTCAGCGAGAAAAGTTTTTTTTCTTCATATTAAAAAACATGAAGTTCTGCCCATTGGAAAATCAACACACAATGAAAACCCAAAAAAAAAAAAAAAAAAATAATAATAAATATCGCATTAAAACTCCCATAAAAAGGACAAATTTATGGGGATCTTATACATAAACACAATGTACTTATTCTTAATGACATTGCTACAACTGTGATGAAAAAAAAGAAAATAATTATGAGGACAATCTACTAAATGAAGGGGGGACAAAAAGATACAATTAATGTACAATTTTTAAATTTTAGGTACATTCAAATTCCCTCCCAGTATAATATATTCAGGCTGTCCTAAAAACCTAAGCCGGTTCAAAAGCAGTCAGCCAAATAAGGGAAATACATTTTTGCATTTAATATATAAATGTTGCGATTTAAAACATAAAACTAGTTTTTAAATTAAAGGAAAATAAAAACAGCATTAATGATGGTTATTCTATTACTTTTTGTTTTATTAATTTCTTATAGTTTATTTTTATTACTGTTTCGTTAGTCATTTTTGTATTAAAACTTACAAAAACAACAGACGTCCTGAACGTTATATATTACTGAAAAAAAAAAACATATACATACAAAAACAAAGAAAATTTTTCCCCGGGGTAAGACTGACAAGTTTTTTTAATTTAATGTTGAAAAAAGAAATGGTAAGCCAGTGGAAGGCCTCGGTCAGATGACCTAAAGCCCCAACTTGGGGGTCATCATATGACAAAGACCCGCGTCGAAACACTTCTTTTTCCCTGACAAATAATCCTACCTATCCAATGTTGAAAAGAAATAACGATTAATTCAACTGAAAAACTCAAAAAAAAAATTAAACCCAAAAAGAGGATTTTTTAAAACATAAATTTCAAGTTTTTTTGGGAACTTGTGTTCGTGTCAATAAACAACGTATTCCTTAATATTAATGGCTGTTGGTGCTGAAATATCGCACTAAATTTTGGGGTTTTTCACTTTAATTTTGTACATAATAAAAGGAATTTTTTTTGTAAAATTTTTTGGGGGGATAGTTCCCTTGCAAGTGAAGTCAGTTTGTGTGGTACTTCTACCTATAGGTAATTCACATATGAAATGGAATTATGGTGTTTGTGCAGTGTGTTCAGTTAGTTGTGTGTATTTGGGAGGGGGGGTTTTTGTGATTATGCCAAAAGGTTCAAACTTTTTTTGTTTTTATAGCAGAGAAAGGTCATGTGACCAATAATTTTTTAGAGTCACAAGGGGTTTCTGTTATAAATATTTATGTGTCTGGGTTCTAGGGGGATACTGGAAAAATTTTGTGTTTTTTTTATAGGATGGTTTTGTTTTTTTGAGGTTTGACCGTGAGGTTGCGCGGTGGTGCTTGATTCTGTTACTTTTTTTAATGTGGTTTTTTTTTTCTTGTTGTTCCCCAAAAAATAGCGGTTTGTAACCGTTTCTGGGTTTGTTTTGTTAAGCTTTGTCTGAATATATACAATTTATTTTCGGTTTTAAATAAAATATAAAAAAAATGTTTGTTCATATATTAAAAACATTAACAAATAATGATAACTATGACATACAAAGTTTTATGTTTATCTTTAAGTCTCTAGTACAGTGATAAGTTAATCTGAAGAATAGTGAGGGGCCAATTGTAAAACAAATGCACTGAGCAGACATTTAAAGGGGTCGCGTTGTGCCAATTTAATGACATAAAAAACAAGTGGTCGTTAATTTTTAAGAGGTAGACTTGTGTAAAGAAGGCAATATTGGGCATATGAACTTTAGTAAGTCCTCTGATAAAGTTCAACACAGAAGACTTATTAAGTAACGACACATGGAGGAGAAATTACGTCCTGCGTCGAGGCAGGGCTGACCGATAAGCAATAGAGTTTGCGTTAATGATGAGAAATCGGAAGGGGGACCTGTTAAGAGTGGCGTACAACAGAGGTAAGTTCTGTCTCCTTATTGTTCAGATTCAACATAAACGACATTAATGAAAGAATAAATGAAGACATAGTAAGTTTGCCGATGACACTAAAATAGACCCTCAAATAATTTCTCATGTGGACTCGAGAAGACTACAGAGTGACCTGTATAAGGCTCCAATCCTGGGAAAAGAAAATAATTATGGTACTTATAAGCTAAACAATGTTTTATAATGGTTGGTTGAAGGTTATTGTGGGGAGGGATATTGGTCCTGCCTAACATGGGCCAGCAGGCCTGCTACAATATTCCTTCGTTATGTTCTGATGTGATTCTCATTGTTTTAGTCAGTTTAGTAAACGTACATACAAAATTACTGTGCTCCATTCGACGAAGTTGTCTTGGCCTATTGGAGGAATTCTTCCTCTGAAGAAAAGAGCAAGAGAAATAACTGGTTGCACTGCCACTTCAGTACCGTCAGAGTAATTTTTTTACGATCTATTTTCACTCCCAGTAGAGCTCAGCTAGAACCTGCTGCCGTCTGCGAACTTCTGTTTAAAAGCAACCCAGAAATTCGTGAATATCTTCTATGCTTGAATCTTAATGAACTGTAATACGTGAAACTCGATGCAATAATATTTTCATTTTTTTTACACGTGTAATAACTCATTTGCAACTTTCTTCAACATATTGCAACAATTCTTTTAATTTTGTTGTGCTTGTAGGCGCAGTTTTAAACTGTGCTGAACGAAAAAAACATATTAAACATCATGTCTTATGTCTAACACAAACAAAAATACATAAGTGAAACTATGGTTATTTAGTTATTTGTAATCTTTCTGAATCTTTTTTGGTGATTAAAAATGTAACTAATGGTACTCTTGTGCAGTGTTGAAGCACAGTAGGGACCCGATATACAGCGCCTATTTTCGGCGTTCCACGTTTTCGTTAGCCATTGTTCCCCGTTTCCGTTGGCCCTTGTTCACGTTGAGTCATTGTTCCATTCCCCGGCGACTATCGCTGGCGGGTGGAGCATAATGAACAATGTGCAATCTGAAGCCAACGAAAACGTGGACATTTCAATGAAATATGAAGTAAAATGTTTCCTAATTGGAACATTTAACAAGGATTTCGACGTTAGTAAATCTGAAGTAACCGAAGAAATAATTTAATACAATTACAATTGTTTGATACTTTTAATGTTTTATTTTTTTTTGAGCAAGTAATTGTAATTTTACATCTGGAAGAGTAATTGAAATTGCAATGGTAACTGACTTTGAATAATGTAATTACTCCACGTCTGATGATTGTATTGTGTAAGACAAATGACTTGAGCAGTTTGTGCACACCATTATGCTGTGCTTTATTCAAGTCCCAAGCTGTACACTAACGTTAGTATTAATATTGGTAAATTCCCGACAATATGTTAAGTAAAAGGACACAAATGCAACTAATGTAACGGCTTGAAAAAGCTCCTGGAGAGCGAAACGTTGCCACAATATAATGTTACATTAATTGCATTTGTCCTTTTTCTTAACACTAATGTTAGTGTTGCACGGTCAGTTTATATACCAATTTATTTTTTATGCGTGTACGTGCGTGCACGTGCCTGTTTCATGCCAATGCGGGCCTGCTAAATAGAATTCTCTCTTATTAAATATTTGAAGTTAAGGAGCGAACGAAGCTTCAGTATATAATTTGTCATATATTTTCTAAATGTTTGAGCTAGTTGTAACACTCTTGGATTCCATTCCAGTAATAAGCTAAAAGTGTGAAGAAATACTTCCCAGTATTCTCTCAATGCCGCTTTTCATAAGTATACATGTATGGTCTCTTGCTGGTGATGCTGAAAATTGTCGAATTTTTTTCTTCGTATTCTTTTATCATCACGTATGGTTATTAAGCCTCATCATTCTTTACAAAATTTTGAAGGGCTTTGCCAACTGGTATGTAAAAAGTTCATTTGTATTTAGCCCACATATGTAATATGATTGTCAGTTAAGTCTTCTTCAGCATCTCTTAACAAAATATTTTTGAAAATTATTTTTTTCTTCTGCATACATATAACAAAATATCTCTAGATTCAGCAGCCCGCGAGGTATGATCACCATTTTTCAGTATTTGTAACAATATTATTCACATGTCCTGTAACATAAATTTCCATTACTTTGGCAATACTTTACGTTATATTTCATTTTCCATCTCTCACCTTTCTTCGTCTTGGTATCTTTTTGGTAGAACCTTCAAGTATTTTATTTACATAGAATTTGACTTTATCCAGTAACATGGGACAAGTCATTTGCATACTTTTTAAACATTATTGGAACAATTACTAAAACCGAGTGATTCCACTGGAAAAAATTTTCCCCATGGGGTTTTTCTTCCCATCGTCAATGTTCTCATTACTTTTGTGTGTTGATGGAAATCAGTTAAGTTAGCTCTTGAATCGGTAAGGAAAATCACAATATGAAACCATTTTCGCTTGCACCGCCGCTGCCTCGGTGCTCGGAGGCACTTCACGACCTCTGTCACATATGTTGAACCTCACGAATGTCTTGTCACCCCCCTTTTGCAGGTTGTGAGTCCTTAATGCATGCCGAGCAGGCCAGAGTGTTACGCCTGCAGCCTGCATTATGCAAAGGGCATTCAAGAGAGTTTGTCTCTTGTATGAATGTATGTCGTTAGTGCGGTGTTACGGCCCCCCCTCTGTTTTTTTTTTATTTTTTTTTGACTCAACATTCTGGAACTCGTTATTTCTTTTTATATTATTTTATTTTCCGTGTACTCTCCTAGTTGTGTGTACTCACGTGTATGTGGTTGCATGGGTCGAAACCCTTGCCCCTACCCGCAGATTTATACACTCATAGGCTATTTGGACCTATCGCTCCCATTTTTTAAAAATTTCGTATGGGGTCTGCCTCCACTCCTTCGCCGAGGCAATTCCAGACCGCTCTGAGGGTGAAGAAATGTCTCCTGAGATCCCTATAACTCATCTGTACCCCCAAACACCTGTTTTTCGCCTCTGAAACAGCCTGTCCCTGTCAGTCTTATCAATTCCCCAGTATTTTGTATGCTATCATGTCTCCACTGCTCCTTCTGTTCTCCATGGTCCTTAGATTCAGTTCATTTAGCCTTTCCTAGTTGCATACTTCTGCACTTTATCCAGTCCCCCCCTATGCTTCCTCAAGTGTGGGGTTCCATACTGGTTTTGCCTAATCCAAGATGGGACTAATATTGCTGTATAAAGCGCACTTTGTTGAGATTCCTAAAGGCTACTCTCAGGTTTGCCAAGCGAGCATTGGCTGCAAAGGTTATTTGTTTAAGGGTCTGGCGTGTGGTATGCACTGTCTTGGAATAAGGTCTGCATCCTCTGTCTTCCCCATTCCTCAGTCCTCATAACCTTGCACTTGCTGTGGTTGAATTCAAGCAACCATTTATCTGACCAACTCTGCAGATTTCTTTCTCATTAACTTAACATCAACGAAGAGATACACCTGACTCAATTCCATCAGTATGTCCCCCACATAAACCAGAAAAGCATTGGTTCTACGACCGATCCTTGTGGTACACTGTTACTCTTCCCCCATTCAATATCGATTCCCTGGCACCTCTGATTCCTTTCCTAAGATACTCCCTTTATCCACCGAACCGGAAGACATTCCCAGTTATTCCAGCCTGCTTCAAGTTTTTTTTCCAGTCTTATGTGGGGACAGTATCAAATGCCTTTGATACTGTACCCTCATACCCAAAACCTTTGATACTTGGTCATAATAAAATTTAAAAAAGACTGGTAATACAAGACTTCCCATCTCAAAAGTTGTGCTGATTTTTGTTCATTTGAAACCATTTACTCTCCTCATCTTCTCCATTACCTTGCATATTATACAAGTATAATAATAATAATAATAATAATAATAATAATATATTTATTTACTACAAGTACATGTACAAGGTATACAGGCCTAGCTGACATCAATGACATACTACTATATAGAAAGTCCCTTGTTATGCAGAGCATTTCGGGCAAATTAAGTCCTTGTCCCAGGATGCGACCCACCATCGACTAACTCCCAGGTACCCATTTTACTGATGGGTGAACATAGACAACCGGTGTAAAGAAACACGCCCAATGTTTCTACCCGAGCTGGGAATCGAACGCAGACCCTCGCCGTGTGTAGCGAGGCTTAGCGATCAGGCCACGGGGCAAGTCAGTAAAACTGGCCTATAGATCAATGCCTTTTGCCTATCTCCGTCCTTAAATATAGGTACTATGTTCACTGTTTTCCAGATACCTGGCATCTGTCTTGTGCTCATTGAATCCTTGTAGATTATAGCGGGCAATTCGGACAGTGCTTCTACACTCTCTCTCGCCGTATTAAGCTCTCGCTTAATACGACGAGTGTCCAGTTCGATTCCCGGCGAGGGTAGAAACATTGGGCGTGTTTTCAACCGGTTGTCTATGTTCCCCATCAGTAAAATGGTCCTGGGGGTTATCGACTGGGTGGGTCGCATCCTGGGACAAAACTGACCAATTTGCCCGAAATGTTCTGCATAACAACGGGTTTCTATATAGTAGTATGTTTAATGTCAAC
>WNWK01045092.1:0-14861 GCA_009830355.1 Cherax destructor
ACCCACTAACTAAAAAAAATCATACCTCACCAACAGAAGCCAATACGTGTACACAAATGGAGCGAACTCTTCCAAAAAAACCCAAAATTACAGTGGGTTTTTCCCTCAAAAGCCCCCTTTTAAACCTTTTCCTCATTTACATAAATGCCCTACGAATGATCACAACTACTCAAACCCATTTTATTTGCAGATGACACAACATATTTTTTCCCCACCCAAATCCAGTTATATCACAACACTGTTAATGCCGAATTACAGAAAATATAAAAGGGGGGGGACGACTAAAGCTTTTCCTAAATCGACAAGCCCCACTTCAAAACAGTTTAAAAAAACCCCAAAAAAAACCAATTTAAAAAAAACACTTAATAAAAAACCCCTTTTTCCAAGCCCTCGCAGAGGGAAAATTTGGGAACCCACCTTGACAGAAAATTTTTAAATTTTTCCAAACACATATACCAAATTTCCAAAAAAATCTTTGAAGAAGAGGCATATTATCAAAGATACGCTATTATACCAACCCCCCCTTTTGCACTATATCATTTTTTTCTCCCCTTTTTCTCACCTATGGAATCGGGCAGGGGGATCAACAACGTTAAACCCCCTTTTAGAAACTCATAACAAAAAATAGGGGGGAAAAAAAATTTCACCCCCAAAAAGCTTTTACCCACCAATATTCAAAAGTCTCAAACTACTCACCGTAAAGAACATTCATACTTACTCTTGTGCCAAAAAAATAAAAATTATTTTTAAAAAAAAACCCTCTGCCCAAACCCCTTCACCAACTTTAATACCCCCCATGACCACAACACAAGACACAGATCACTTTTTGATATACCCCCGTGAAAAATATCAACTCAAAAAAAAATTTTTATGAAAAAAAAAGGGGGCCAAACCCCCGGGAAATTAAATTAAAGTAAATATTTAAGAAATTTTCCCCCAAAAAAAAAATTTAAGACTAAACTAAAACCACCTCCCCCCCCCAAAACTAAATGATCATACTATAAACTATTTAAAAAAAAGCTCATTGCTTTTCCCCTATACAAAAATTTTCCATTTTTTAATAAATGTTACTTTTTTTCCCCACTCATTTTTTTTAAATTTAAAAAAAAATGAAAAATTTTTTTTCCAAGATTTTTTTAATTTTCCATATTATCATTCAAGAATCTTAACACCAAAAACAACTAATATCTAATATCATTATAAAAAAATTTAAACAGTAAAATTTTATCATATTGTTTTTAAAAAAAATTTTTTAAAAAAAACCAAAAATTTCTTAATATTAAGTACATATTTTTTAAAGGACTAAAAGTTCCCCTAATCCCGGGGGCCCCATGTCGGGGGCCCCTTTTTGCACTAATTTACATTGTTTTTTCCCCCGATCCCCATGTAATCTTAAAAAAATTTTTGTTTGTTTTTTTTTTGTTTGTTTAAATTTTTGTTTTACGGGTTTTTTTTCCGATATCAACCCTTATTAAATGACTTACATGACTCAAAAGCATTTTTAACTATTACACAGCAGATCAAACAAAGACATTCCCCCCCAACAATAAAATCTTAAATTTTCAATGTTAGACTTTTAGAAAAAATTTTTATGACTCACACCCCCTCCCCCCCTTTTGTCAATCATCACACTTTTTTAGCCCGGGGGTAAAGCCTGATACCACAGGTGTCTATGGCATCCCAGGTTACACAGCCATTCAAAACCCGGGAAGCCCAGGAGGGGTGGAATAGCAAATATTATACAGATCCTTTTAAGTATCAAAACTCTGCCCGGGATGAGCATGGGGAATATATTGTTAAATTTAAATCAAAAGCCCCGCAAAACCCTCACAGTGATAAACATTTTGGGGGTTAAAAAGTCAAACATTACCATTTTTGTAAAAAAATGGGAAAAACCCGATAAGGGGTTCACGCCCAACAAAGATCATTTGGGTTCCCCAGGAGATTTTAAAAAAAAATTTTCCACATGACCAGGACCCACAGGTAACTGAATTAAAACACTATGGGGGAACCTTTACCAACAATATCAAAATTTTCCCCCAAAAATTCCCGAGAATAGTACCCGTTATTAGACCAAAATCTGATAAAACCTATCCCCTCTAAAATCAGGGATAATCACAGGGGGAAAACCACAGACCACCACCCCCTTTTTTTTTATAACTAACCTAGGAGGGGCCCCCAAAAAAATTTCAAAAATTTCCTTCATCACAAAAAGTCATTTTAAAAATTTTATAATATGAAACATTAATTTTTTAATGAATTAGAAACATATTCAGATACTAATGAATTTAACAAGAACTTTTTAAAAAAAAAAATTTTTTAACAGACATTGCCCTTTTAAAAATTTAAAAGATCACAGCAAAAGATTTTTAAAAAATCCCGGCTAACACCCCGCATCCTTAAAACCCTTAACAAAAGTGTTCCCCAAAAAGAAAAAAAATACAGAAGGGGCCCCCTAACCAGAGAAAAAACCAAACGCTACCAACAATCCTTTCCAGCCCCATATGAGATCAAAAATTGTATTATGAGAACAGACCCAGAACACAAAGTATATAAAGACCTGAAGACCCTATCTGCAATTTAGGAAGAAAGACATTCACGAACAATACCATCAAATTATCAAAAACAGATGAACCTCATCACCAACTGAGATGCAAACAGACTTAATGCTTTCCCCACCAGGAAAAGAATCACAGTAAATCCAAGCTCGAACACCCGTCCAACAGACTACCACAAACACCTACCCTAATTCACTATACCCTAGCTCCCTACCAACCCAATGAAGCTGCTCATAATCACCACCCTTGGAAACAAAGCAGGAGACATAAACAGCCTACCACCTCTTTATGTACAAAGCTTCACAGACACTGACGGTCCAAAATAACAGACATAGCCTCACCCACAAGGGGCAGTAGCAACAGCAAAGAACTACAGACCAATTGCAGTGTCCAGCGTTGAAAACACTGCAGATTCAAGCAGACATCAACCAAATCTTTAAATGGGCTGCAGAAAACAATATGTTAATGATGAGAAATTTCATCATTTCCAGATACGGAAAATGAAGAAATTAAAATCTCTACCGAGTACAAACTACCCAATCCACAATAGAGCGAAAACTAATGTCAAAGACCTGGAAGCATCACAAAATGCAGAGATCTCACCTTCAAGGACTATAACAATGTAGCAATTGCATCTTTCGTTTGAAAATGACAGATGGATAAATATAACTCAAACCAGGGATGCCAAGCCCATGTTGACACTTTACAGATCGCTTGTTCTATCTAGGCTGGAATATTGCCACACCATCACCTTAAGGCGGTGAAATTGCTGACCTTGAAAATGCAGAGAACCTCACGGCACGCATAAGTGTGATAAACCACCTCAACTACTGGGAACACTTGAAGTCCCTAACCTGTACTTCCCCAGAACGCAGGCGGAGAGATACATTATTATATACACATGGAAAATTCTCGAGGGCTTATACCAACTCTGCACACAAAAATCACTCCCCTACGAAAGCAAAGACTACAGGCGACTTCCAATGAAGAGCAGGGGTGCCACTAGCACGTTGAGGGACAACACAATAAGTGTGAGGGGCCCAAGATTGTTCAACTGCCTCCCAGCATTGCCATCAGGGAGATTACCAACAAACCTCCATTGCTCAAGAGCACTGGGACAGGCACTTCAAGTCGGCACCTGATCAAATGGGCTGTGGTTCGTACGTTGGACTGCGTGCGGCCAGCAGTAACAGCCTGGTTGATCAGGCTCCGGTCCAACAGGATGTCTAACACAGATCGCTGCAAGGACCCCTTTGAAATTCTCTCCAGGCAGACTCCAGGCAGATAATGTCACCACCACAGCATTATTCAATAAATCTATTGAATTCTTCTACCTTCCCATCAATTTCAAAATAGCTAGGGTCACCCCGATCCACAAAAAGGTGATCAAACTGACTTGAATAATTGAGGACCTCGTCTCAAATTTCTGCCACTGCTTTCTGCAACTCCTTCGGTACCACTATAGACAGATCTATTCCTGTTTCACCACACAATGTACTCAACCCCGTCACTGGATTCAGGACTAACAAGACAATAAATGATGCTATAACACACATGCTTAGAGTTAATATAACCACTGCACTTGAGAAGAAAGAAGTCCTGCTGGAATCTTCATAGACCTATAAAGCATTTGATACAGTCGAAAATTATTTATTGTCCACAAATTAGCACACTATGGTATTAGGGGGAAGCAATCACCAACTACCTAAAGTCGTAATCTTAGCAACAGAAGCCAGTACGTGTACAAATGGAAGAACCCTTCCACAACAATTACAGCCAGAGTCTCATATGTCCACTCTTATTCCTCATTTACATAAACGACCAATGAATGCATCACAACTACTAAACTCATATTATTTGCAGACATATGCCTTCACCCAAATCCAGTCATACTTAATAACACCGTTAATGCCGAATTACAGAAAATATCAACATGGATGAAGACAAACAAACTTATCTCAATACTGACAAGACCTACTATCTAGTTTGGAACAGTCAAATGTTCCAATTTAACATAACGCCTAATGGTTCACCCATCACAAGACTCACATAGGGAAAATTTAGAATCCACCTTGACAGTAGCCTTAAATTCAAACACACATACAACAAATTTCCAAGAAAATCTCAAAGACAGTAGGTATATTATCAAAGATACGCTATTATGTGCCACAACCAGCTCATTGCACTATATCAATTCACTTATCTACCCTTATCTCACTTATGGAATCTGCATGGGGCTCAACAACATTAAATCACCTTAGACCTATAACCCAGCAAAGGCTGCAGTCAGGATGACAAATTCCCACTCTAGACAGCATACTCCACCTATATTCAAACTTTAAAACTACTCACTGTAAAAACATTCATACCATTATGTACCTCTGTAATCTTTTGACTACTGCCCACAGGATGGGTGTTGGGTGCAGGCACAAAAGATATCAAAACTAAAAACTAACTAGGTCTGTATACCATGTACATGCAATTTGTAGCAAAATAAAGATATATATATATAGTGATCTGTGTCTTGTGTCGGTTGTGGGACATATTAAAGTTGTTGAGGTGAATTTTGAGCGGAGGTTGATATTAGCATGTAGAGTTTTATGTATGTAGTAGTATGAATAGGTGTTTTTTACAGAGTAGTTTTAAAGTTAATATAGGTGAGTATGCTGTCTAGAGGGAATTTGTTATCATCCTGACTGCAGCCTTTTGCTGCTTATGAGTGGTCTGCTGGTGATTTAATGTTGTTGAGCCCCATGTACAGATTCCAGGTAGATAAGGGTAGATAAGTGAATGATATAGTGCAATGAGAGCTGGTTGTGGCATAATAAAGGCATCTTGATAATATACCTACTGTCTTTGAGATTTTCTTGGAAATTTGTTGTATGTGTTTGGAATTTTAAGACTACTGTCAAGGTGGATTCCTAGAATTTTCCCTATGTGAGTTTTGTGATGGGTGAACCACTGGAGCGTTATGTTGGGAAGTGGAACATTTGTGGCTTTGTTTCCAAACTGAATGAAGTAGGTCTCTGGTCAGTACTGAGAGTAAGTTTGTTTGTCTTCATCCATGCTGATATTTTCTGTAATTCGGCATTAACAGTGTTGGCTAGTATGACTGGATTTGGGTGAGAGAGACATATGTTGTGTCATCTGCAAATAATATGGGTTTGAGTAGTTGTGATGCATTCGGTAGGTCGTTTATGTAAATGAGGAATAGGAGTGGCCCCAGGACACTTACTTGGGACTCTGACTGTAATTTGTTGTGTGGAAGAGTTCTTTCCATTTGTGTACACGTACTGGCTTCTGTTGCTAGGTACGACTTTAGGTAGTTGAGTGGGTGCCCCTAATACCATAGTGTGCTAATTTTGTGAGCAATAAATAATTTCGACTGTATCAAATGCTTTGCGTAGGTCTATGAAGATTCCCAGCGGGACTTCTTCTTCTCAAGTGCGTGTATATTAACTCTAACATGTGTGTTATAGCATCATTTGTGCTCTTGTTAGTCCTGAATCCAAATTGACAGGGGTTGAGTACATTGTGTGAGACGAGGTAGGAATAGATCTGTCTATGAATTAATTTTCGAAGATTTTAGAAAGCAGTGGTAAATTTGAGATTGGTCTATAATTATTCAAGTCAGTTTGATCACCTTTTTGTGGATCGGGTGACCCTAGCTATTTTGAGAATTGATGGGAAGGTAGAAGATTCAATGGATTTATTGAATAATGCTGCAATAATTGGTGACATTATCTACCTGGAGTCTACCTGGAGAGAATTCGGGGTCAACGCCCCCGCGGCCCGGTCTGTGACTAGGCCTCCTGTTGGACCAGAGCCTGATCAACCAGGCTGTTACTGCTGGCCGCACGCAGTCCAACGTACGAACCACAGCCCGGCTGATCAGGTACCGACTTGAGGTGCCTGTCCAGTGCCTGCTTGAAGACAGCCAGGGGTTTGTTGGTAATCTCCTGATGTATGCTGGGAGGCAGTTGAACAATCTTGGGCCCTCACATTTATTGTGTTGTCCTCAACGTGCTAGTGGCACCCCTGCTCTTCATTGGGGATGTTACATCGCCTGCCGAGTCTTTTGCTTTCGTAGGGAGTGATTTTTGTGTGCAAGTTTGGTACTAAGCCCTCGAGAATTTTCCATGTGTATATAATAATGTATCTCTCCCGCCTGCGTTCTAGAAGTACAGGTTTAGGAACTTCAAGTGTTCCCAGTAGTTGAGGTGGTTTATCACACTTATGCTGCCGTGAAGGTTCTCTGCACATTTTCAAGGTCAGCAATTTCACCCGCCTTGAAAGGTGCAGTTAGTGTGCAGCAATATTCCAGCCTAGATAGAACAAGCGATCTGTAAAGTGTCAACATGGGCTTGGCATCCCTGGTTTTGAAGGTTCTCATTATCCATCCTGTCATTTTTCGAGCAGATGCAATTGCTACATTGTTATGGTCCTTGAAGGTGAGATCCTCTGACATGATCACTCCCAGGTCTTTGACATTAGTTTTTCGCTCTATTGTGTGGTTGGAATTAGTTTTGTACTCCGATGAGATTTTAATTTCTTCACGTTTTCCGTATCTGAGTAATTGAAATTTCTCATCATTGAACTTCATATTGTTTTCTGCAGCCCATTTAAAGATTTGGTTGATGTCTGCTTGGAGTCTTGCAGTGTTTTCAACGCTGGACACTGCAATTGGTCTGTAGTTCTTTGCTATTGCTTTACTGCCCCCTTTGTGGAGCGGGGCTATGTCTGTTGTTTTTAGTAGCTGCGGGACGATCCCAGTGTCTGTGAAGCTTTTTTGTACATAAAGGGTGGTAGGCTGTTTATGTCTCCTGCTTTGTTTTCAAGGGTGTTGATTATGAGCGAGACTTCAATTGGGTTGGTAGGAGCTAGGAATAGTGAATTAGGGTAGGTGTTTGTGAGGTAGTCTGTTGGACGGGTGTTCGAGCTTGGGATTTTACTCGCTAGATTCTTTCCTATGGTGGAGAAGAAAACATTAAGTCTGTTTGCTGTCTCAGTTGGTGAGAGTAGGGGTTCATCTGTTTTTGATAATTTGATGGTATTGTTCGTGGATATCTTTTTATTTCCTAGAATTGCAGATAGGGTCTTCCAGGTCTTTTTCATATCACCTTTTATGTTCTGGAGTCTGTTCTCATAATACAATTTTTTTGATCTCCTTATCAGGCTGGTAAGGATTGATGAGTAGCGTTTGGATTGTTCTCTGGTTATTAGACCCCTTCTGTATTGTTTTTCATATTGGTGCCTTTTGTTAATGGATTTAAGGATGCTGGGTGTTAGCCAGGGATTGTTAAGTCTCTTAGCTGTGATCTGTTTAGTTTTTTTAGGGCAATGTCTGTTATAGAGGTTGTGTTTTTTTTTTAAGAAAGTTCTTGATGCATTCATTAGTATCTGAATATGTTTCTAATTCATTAAACCAGTCAATGTTCGTCATAGCTGATATAAAATTATTAACAGCTGACTCATTATGTAGTCTGAAGGTAACTTTTGTAATTTCTTGGGGCAAAATGCCTAGGTTAGTTATGAGAAAGGTAGGGTAGTGGTCTGTGGTGTTGTCTGTGATTATGCCTGATTTTAGAGGGGATATAGTGTTAGTCCAGATGTGGTCTAATAACGAGGTACTATTCTCAGAGATTCTTGTAGATTTTGATATTGTTGGTAGTAAGAAGCAGTTGATCATAGTGTTTGTGAATTCAGTTACCTGTGGGTCCTGGTCATGTAGGAGATTTATGTTGAAATCTCCTGTGAGCAGCAAATGATCTTTGTTAAGGCGTGAATCCATTATCAGGTTTCCTAGTTTTTCACTAAAGTGGTGAATGTTTGACTGTGGTAATCTGTAGATGTTTATCACTGTGAGGGGTTTTTGCAGGTCTTTTGATTTAAATTTAGCTATAATATATTCTCCATGCTCATCCCTTGTGCAAGAGTTTTTGATACATTCAAGTTGATCTGTATAATATATTGCTATTCCACCCCCTCGCTGGTCTGTCCTACAGTTGTGAATGGCTGTGTAACCTGGGATGCCATAGACACCTGTAGTATCAGGCTTTAGCCAGGTCTCAGTGAGTGTGATGATTGACATATTGGTCTGGAGGGATTGGAGTAGTGCTGTGAGGTCATCATAATGTTTGCTCAAAGATCTAACATTGTAATTGAAGATAGTTATGTTATTGTTGGCTCTGAGTAATGTCTTTGTTTGATCTGCTGTGTAATAGTTACAGTTGCTGTTGGAGTCATGTAAGTCATTTAATAATAGGTTGATATCAGGATCAATGCCTGTAATCGTAGGATTTAAACAAACAAAACAAAACAAACAAATTTTATTTCATTGCAGATTACATGGGTATCGGAAGTTACAATGTAAATTGAGTGCAAGGAGAGCCACTGACATGCCATGGCATTAGGGGCAGCTTATTCTAGTCCTTAAAAACTATGTACTTAATATTAGAGAAATTTATTGAGTTTATTCTAGTTAAAAATTATTTTTAAAATTACAATATGATAAAATTTTACTGTTTAAATTATTATATAATGATATTAGATATTAGATTGTTACAGGTGTTAAGATTCTTGAATGATAATATGGAATTGAGATTATCTTAAGGAAAATAACATTGAGCATTTTTGACATTAACTTATAATATGAGTAGGGGGTAACATAATAGTAACATATTATTAAAAAATGAGATTATCGTATAGGAAAGTAACAATGAGCATTTTTCAAAGTAGTTTATAGTATGATCATTTAGTTTTGGGTGAGTAGGTGGTTTTTGAGTTGAGTCTTAAATTGATTTTCAGACAAGATTATCTTAATATTTACTGGTAATGAATTCCAGATTCTGAGGCCCTTTATGTGCATAGAATTTTTACATAGGTTGATATGAACACGGGTATATCAAAAGTGATCTGTGTCTTGTGTTGTGGTCATGGGTCCTATTAAAGTTGGTGAGGAGAGTTTTGAGCAGAGGGTTTATATTAGAGTGTAAAGTTTTATATATGTAGTAGGCACAAGAGTAAGTATGAATGTTCTTTACGGTGAGTAGTTTGAGACTTTTGAATATTGGTGGAGTATGCTGTCTAGAGTGGGAATTTGTTATCATTCTGACTGCGGCCTTTTGTTGTGTTATGAGTGGTCTAAGGTGATTTAACGTTGTTGATCCCCATGCACAGATTCCATAGGTGAGATACGGGTAGATAAGTGAATGATATAGTGCAAGGAGAGCTGATTGAGGTACATAATAGCGTATCTTTGATAATATGCCTACTGTCTTCGAGATTTTCTTGGAAATTTGTTGTATATGTGTTTGGAATTTAAGGCTACTGTCAAGGTGGATTCCTAGGAATTTTCCCTCTGCGAGTCTTGTGATGGGTGTACCATTAAGTGTTATGTTAAGTGGAACATTTGTGGCTTTGCTTCCAAACTGTATGAAGTAGGTCTTGTCAGTATTGAGAGTAAGCTTGTTAGTCGTCATCCATGTTGATATTTTCTGTAATTCGGCATTAACAGTGTTGGCCAGTATAACTGGATTTGGGTGAGAGAAGACATATGTTGTGTCATCTGCAAATAAAATGGGTTTGAGTAGTTGTGATGCATTCGGTAGGTCATTTATGTAAATGAGGAATAGGAGTGGCCCCAGGACACTTCCTTGAGGGACTCCGACTGTAATTGGTTGTGTGGAAGAGTTCGCTCCATTTGTGTACACGTATTGGCTTCTGTTGGTGAGGTATGATTTTAGGTAGTTGAGTGGGTGCCCCTTATACCATAGTGTGCTAATTTTGTGAGCAGTAAATCATGGTCGACTGTATCAAAAGCTTTGCGGAGATCAATGAAGATTCCCAGTGGGACTTCTTTTTTCTCAAGTGCTGTATATATTAACTCCAACATGTGCGTAATAGCATCGTTTGTGCTCTTGTTTGTCCTGAATCCAAATTGACAGGGGTTGAGTACATTGTGTGAGACGAGGTAGGAATAGATTTGTCTATGAATTATTTTTTCGAAGATTTTAGAAAGCAATGGTAAATTAGAATTCTATAACTAGACTTGAGAACAATGGATTATGCTAAACTTAATGATATGGTTCTAGATTAAAGTCTTACTTACTAATGGATTAATACAATTATGAGCAAGTGTTTACAGTAATTTTTCACAGTGATATAGGATATTTGAATGATGTTAATGATATACTAATTGAACTGGCTAATGAATGGTTAGAATAACTTCAATGACTAGTATTAAATTGATATGGAATTTTTTTTTTTGATCAAGTAGAAATGACCCAAAATGGATGAATAATAGGCTCAAGTATCTTTTAGGGCAGAGGAAAGGAATTTATAGGCGCATAAAAAGAGGTGAGGGTCATCTTATAAATCAGTATACTGACATTAAGAGGGACGTTAAAAGGGTATAAGAAAAGCTAAACGGGACTATGAAATTAAAGTTGCTAGGATTCAAAACTAACCCAAAAAGTTTTTTCCAGGTTTATAGAACAAAAGTTAGGGATAAGATAGGTCCCCTTAAAAATAACTCTGGGCATCTTACTGACAAGGAGATATAAATAAGGGATGGGGTTCACTTATCCAGGTCTGGGGTGGGGGCACTGGCAACTGCAGTGGAGGGAGCTGTTAGGGCTTTAAACTAGAAATAGTTAGTGGTATGGGTTTTGGGGGAAAACAGAGAAGTCCCAGTGTAGTAATATTATAAGTTGTAGGAGAACTAGTAATAGACAGAATAAGGTGGATAGTGGAAAGCTAGTGACACTAGATGACAAGGACAGTAATAGGTATAGTGGAAAACAGAGATGAGCAGGAAGGGTAAAGAGAAAGGAGGGTCTCTAAATATATATTACACCAATAGTCGTAGTGCTAGGAATAAGATGGACGAGTTGAGATTAGTTGCAAGTACGGGTAATATTGATGTTTTTGCAATAACTGAGACATGGTTTAATATGAAAAATCGGACTTGCCTGCCGAATGTCACATTCAGGGTTTTAAATTGTTCCAAGTAGACAGAAGTATCGAAAGGGGTGGGGTGGCACTCTATGTCCGTGATCATTTAAATTGTTGCATAAAAACGGGTATAAAGTCTGAATTAACACATACAGAGTCTGTCTGGATAGAATTTTCAGAGGGGTGTGAAAATTGATTTTAGGCGTGATTTACCGTCCTCCAAACTTAGATAGGGAACAAGGGAGACTACTTTGGGAGGAAATTGTTAAGGCCACAAGACACGATAACGTAGTAATTTTAGGGACTTTAACTTTAGTCAGATTGATTGGAATTTCATGACAGGGAATTTAGAATCTAACGACTTTTTAGAAGTAGTTCAGGATTGCTTTTGAAGCAGTTTGTAACAGAACCTACAAGGGAAATAACCTACTTGACTTGGTTCTGGCAAGCAAGGAAACCCTTGTTAATAATTTAGAAATTACAGAGGAACTCGGCTCAAGCGACCACAAGTCAATTACCTTTAGCATTGAATGGATGTATGATAGTAGGGATAATTCAGTAATGGTCCCAGATTTTCGCTTAGCAGATTATAATGGACTTAGAGAACACTTATCAACTGTGGACTGGGGTGAAGAAGAGAGGTATCAATATGACAGTTTTTAACACTATACAGGCTGCCCAAAGAACATTTATCCCGTATAAAGAAATTAGATCAAGTAGAAATGACCCAAAATGGATGAATAATAGGCTCAAATATCTTTTAGGGCAGAAGAAAGGAATTTATAGGCGCAAAAAAAGAGGTGAGGGTCATCTTATAAATCAGTATACTGACATTAAGAGGACTTTAAAAAAGGGAATAAGAAAAGCTAAACGGGACTATGAAATTAAAGTTGCTAGGATTCAAAAACTAACCCAAAAGTTTTTTCCAGGTTTATAGAACAAAAGTTAGGGATAAGATAGGTCCCCTTAAAAATAACTTTGGGCATCTTACTGACAAGGAGAATGATATGTGCTCTATTTTTAATTATTATTTTCTCTCGGTTTTTCACACAGGAAGACATTAATAATATCCCAGTAATTAATTTTTACAGAGGCCCAGAAGAAGATAAATTATGTAATATCACAGTCACTAGAAATGATTATGAAACAGCTGGACCGACTTAAACAAAATAAATCGCCGGGTCCTGATGAGCTTTTTGCAAGGGTTCTTAAGGAATGCAAAATGGAACTCTGTGAACCAATATCTAACATTTTTAATTTATCTCTTCAAACAGGTGTAGTGTCTGATATGTGGAAGATGGCTAATGTAATTCCTATTTTTAAAGCAGGGGACAAGTCACTACCGTCAAACTACCGCCCAATAAGCCTGACCTCAATTGTAGGCAAATTACTAGAGTCAATTATAGCTGATATTATTAGAAGCCATCTAGATAACCATAATTTGATTAATGATACCCAGCATGGATTCACGAGGGGCCGTTTCTGCCTATCTAATTTATTAACCTTCTTCAGTAAAGCTTTTGAGGCTGTTGATCACGATAAAGAATTCGATATTGTTTATTTAGACTTTAGTAAGGCTTTGATAGAGTACCGCACCAGAGACTGTTAAAGAAAGTGGCAGCTCATGGCATTGGGGAAAAGTGCTGTCATGGATCGAGTCATGGCTCACCAATAGGAAGCAGAGAGTGTGCATAAATGGGGTTAAATCCGAATGGGGACTTGTAACAAGTGGTGTTCCACAGGGATCAGTCTTAGGCCCATTGTTATTTATAATATATATCAATGACCTTGATGAGGGAATTACTAGTGATATGAGCAAATTCGCCGATGACACGAAGATAGGTAGGATAATTGATTCAAACATAGATGTCATAGAACTTCAGGAAGATTTAGACAAACTTAATTCGTGGTCAGAAAAGTGGCAGATGCAGTTCAATGTAGATAAATGCAAGGTTCTGAAGCTCGGAGTGTCCATAACCCAAGCACTTATAAGTTAAATAACGTAGAACTTAGCCATACAGATTGCGAGAAGGACTTGGGAGTGATGGTAAGCACAACCTTAAACCAAGACAGCAATGCCTAAGCGTAAGAAATAAAGCAAATAGATTACTGGGATTTATATCAAGAAGTGTAAGCAACAGAAGTCCAGAGGTTATATTACAGCTTTATACATCATTAGTAAGGCCTCATTTAGATTACGCAGCTCAGTTCTGGTCTCCATATTACAGAATGGATATAAATTCGTTAGAAAACATTCAGCGACGAATGACAAAGTTAATTCATAGCATTAGAAATCTTCCGTATGAAGAAAGATTGAAGACCCTTAAATTACATTCACTTGTAAGACGAAGAATGAGGGAGACATGATCGAGGTATATAAGTGGAAGATGGGTATTAATAAGGGGGATATAAATAAGGTCTTGAGGATATCTCTCCAAGAGAGAACCCGCAATAATGGATTCAAATTGGATAAGTTTAGATTTAGAAAGGACTTAATCAGTGGTGGACCTGACTTAACTCAGTGGTGGACCTGACTTAATTCAGTGGTGGACCTGACTTAACTCAGTGAAGACGTGTCTTGTGTGCTCTGTCAATCTGAAGAAGATGTCCTCTCTTGAGCTACTCTACCAGCAGCTGAAGGAAGAACTGAGGGTAGCTAAGCTTGAGATACAAGACTGACTGAGGAAAACAAGAGGATTCGTAGTAATCCTCCTGTTGAGAATCCTCAAGCCAGGAAAGGAACCTGGACAGTGGCTAAAACGCATGGGACAAAGTTAAGGCTCAAGAGGACGGGTGGAGAGGTAGAAACAACGAAGACCCAGGAGAATGTTGTGGAAACATCGAACCCATTCTCCGTGCTACAGATGAAGTGAGTCGACTTCTGGGAGCGTCGACGAAAACACAAAGGAAGGTAAAACATTGTTGTTGTTGGGGACAGTCAGGTTAGGTACATGGATAGGGCTTTCTGTTTGATTGATAGGGTAGGAGACAGAGGGTTTGCTTTCCTGGGGCTGGGATGGAGGATATTGTTAGCCGTCTGGACGACATCATGAGAGGTAATGGGAGCAATCCTATTATCTGTCTCCCGTGCTGGAGGCACGATGTTGGCAGACGTGGAGTGAGGACCTGACTAGCAGGTTTAGGTCAGCAATAGACATAATTAGGAAGAAGGGTGGGAACCCTGTCATATGTGGTATTTTGCCAAGGAGAGGGTTGGAAAAGAATGGCTGTCCAGGGCAATTGGTGTCAATTGCTGGCTGGACAAATACTGTAAGGAAAATTCAGTAACATTCATTGACAACTGGGACCTCTTCTATGGCAGAAATGACATGTATGCCAGGGATGGGG
>WNWK01045093.1:0-14860 GCA_009830355.1 Cherax destructor
CACCTTTTACACGTGCATATTGATTGTTCTACCTTATTGTATTACTTCTACTACTACTACTACTACTAATACTACTTATATCACTACTATTTCTAACACCACTAGTGTTTTCACCTCACCTTGACAGTATATATACCAACTATGTCCATTTATCGCTTGTAACGGCTTGAGAAAGCTCCTGGAGAGCGAAACGTTGCCACAATAAAATGTCACATTAGTTGCAATTGTGTCCTTTACTTAACACAAAGAAGAAAGTAATAATAAAAGGAGAGTTTGAGGTAATCAGTCCTCGGCCTGGAGTCGATGTGTTCAGTCCATCAATCTTGAAGTAAATACAATATAAGGCAAATAGAAGTTGCTTATATACTGTAGACAGTGAGATGGAGGAGGCGGGGTCATAGGTATCATCCACTAGTCAAAAGTCCTTGTCCAAAGGTTTGGACAAATGTTGAAGAATCCCTTTGTATCAAGATCCCAAAGTTGCTGTGTCAGACAGGTGTAGATGAATGGTTCAGAGAACCGACAAGTTGTTAAATTAGACACATATGCAACACTTGGGTATCTTTACTTTCTTCTTTGTATTGGACTGATGAAGCCACTGTGTGGCGAAACGTTTCCTCAATAAAGATACCCAAGTGTTGCATATGTGTCTAATTTAACAACTTGTCGGTTCTCTGAACCATTCATCTACATCCTGTCTGACACAGCAACTTCTTGGGATCTTGATACAAAGGGATTCTTCAACATTTGTCCAAACCTTTGGACAAGGACTTACTTCGACTAGTGGATGATACCACTATGACCCCGCCTCCTCCTGCTTCATCTCACCTGTCTACAGTATATAAGCAACTTCTATTTGCCTTATATTGTATTTACTTCAAGATTGATGGACTGAACACATCGACTCCAGGCCGAGGGACTGATTACCTCAAACTCCTCCTTTTATTATTACTTTCTTCTTGTATTGGACTGATGAAGCCACTGTGTGGCGAAGCGTTTCCTCAATAAAGATACCAAGTGTTGCATATGTGTCTAATTTAACAACTTGTCGGTTCTCTGAACCATTCATCTACATCCTGTCTGACACAGCAACTTCTTGGGATCTTGATACAAAGGATTCTTCAACATTTGTCCAAACCTTTGGACAAGGACTTACTCTGACTAGTGGATGATACCACTATGACCCCGCCTCCTCCTGCTTCATCTCACCTGTCTACAGTATATAAGCAACTTCTATTTGCCTTATATTGTATTTACTTCAAGATTGATGGACTGACACATCGACTCCAGGCCGAGGGACTGATTCCTCAAACTCCTCCTTTTATTATTACTTTCTTCTTGTATTGGACTGATGAAGCCACTGTGTGGCGAAACTTTCCTCAATAAAGATACCAAGTGTTGCATATGTGTCTAATTTAACAACTTGTCGGTTCTCTGAACCATTCATCTACATCTGGGTCTGTCCATACAACTTTTTGGGATCAGATGGGGATCTATCTAACACTTGTCCAAATCTTGGAACAAGGACTTCAACTACTAGTGGAAACACTGCCATACGTCTCTGGTTCACGTCCCTACATCTCGTATAAAGAGACTTCTATTTGTAAACAGTTGTCATACTTGGAAGACAGGGCTGGAACATACTCTGGTAACAGAGGCTGAGTCTATACTCTCCTTTGGTAACAGGCTTTCTTCTTGTGAAACAGAAGCCTGGTGCAAACTCTCAATAAAGATACCCAATGTATGTAAACAAGGTGTCTAATTGGTAAACAATGGCGGTCCTAACATTCATCTAAACAGAGGCTTGTCCATAATACTCTGGTAAACAGTGGCTGGTCCATACATACTCTGGTAAACAGAGGCTGGTCCATACATACTCTGGTAAACAGAGGCTGGTCCATACATACTCTGGTAAACAGAGGCTGGTCCATACATACTCTGGTAAACAGAGGCTGGTCCATACATACTTAAAAGGCTGGCATAAACCGAAGAGGCTGGTCCATACATACTCTGGTAAACAGAGGCTGGTCCATACTACTTGGTAAACAGAGGCTGGTCCATACTACTCTGGTAAACAGAGGCTGGTCCATACATACTCTGGTAAACAGAGGCTGGTCCATACATACTCTGGTAAACAGAGGCTGGTCCATACATACTCTGGTAAACAGAGGCTGGTCCATACTACTCTGGTAAACAGAGGCTGGTCCATACATACTCTGGTAAACAGAGGCTGGTCCATACATACTCTGGTAAACAGAGGCTGGTCCATACATACTCTGGTAAACAGAGGCTGGTCCATACATACTCTGGTAAAAGAGGCTGGTCCATACTACTCTGGTAAACAGAGGCTGGTCCATACTACTCTGGTAAACAGAGGCTGGTCCATACATACTCTGGTAAACAGAGGCTGGTCCATACATACTTGGTAAACAGAGGCTGGTCCATACATACTCTGGGAAACAGAGGCTGGTCCATACTACTCTGGTAAACAGAGGCTGGTCATACATACTCTGGTAAACAGAGGCTGGTCCATACATACTCTGGTAAACAGAGGCTGGTCCTACTACTCTTATAACAGAGGCTGGTCCATACTACTCTGGTAAACAGAGGCTGGTCCATACTCTCTGGTAAACAGAGGCTGGTCCATACATACTCTGTAAACAGAGGCTGGTCCATACATACTCTGGTAAACAGAGGCTGGTCCATACATACTCTGGTAAACAGAGGCTGGTCCCAACTCTGTAAACAGAGGCTGGTCATACATACTCTGTAAACAGAGGCTGGTCCTACTCTGGTAACAGAGTGTCCATACACTCTGGTAAACAGAGGCTGGTCATATCTGTAACAGCTGTCCATCTACTTGGTAAACAGAGGCTGGTCCATACTCTGTAACAGAGGCTGGCCATATTCTGGTAACAGAGGCTGGTCCAACATACTCGGTACAGATGGTCCTACTCTCTGGTAAACAGAGGCTGGTCCATACCTACTCTGGTAAACAGAGGTGTCCAAAGTCCTGTAACAGAGTTCATAGTACTTTGGTAAACAGGGCTGGTCCATACATACTCTGGTAAACAGAGGCTGGTCCATACCTTCCAGATGTCCCATACTCTCTGGAAACAGAGGCTGGTCCATACATCTCTGGTAAACAGAGGCTGGTCCATACTACTCGTAACAGAGTGGTCCTCATACGTAACATGTCATTACAGAGAGTGGTCCATCCTACTTCTGGTCAATATCAGAGGCTGGTCCATACTACCTGGTAAAAGAGGCTGTCCATACGTACCTGGTAAAGAGGCTGGTCCATTACTCTGGTAAACAGAGGCTGGTCATACTACTCTGGTAACAGAGGCAGTCTACTTATAAACAGATTCCAGGAACAGTAACAACAATGTTACCTGTCCAGATTACCAGGAACAGTAACACAACAATGTTACCTGTCCAGATTACCAGGAACAGTAACACAACAATGTTACTGTCCAGATTACCAGGAACAGTACCACAATGTCTGTCCAGATTCAGGAACAGTAACACACAATGTACCTGTCCAGATTACCAGGAACAGTAACACACAATCAATGTTACCTGTCATGTATGGACCAGCCTCTGTTTACCAGAGTATGTTGGACCAGCCTCTGTTTACAGAGTATGATGGACCAGCTTGTTTACAAGTATGTATGGACCAGCCTGTTACCAGATTGTATGGACAGCCTCTGTTACCAGGATATGGACCAGCCTCTGTTCCAGATTCACCAGGAACAGTACGACAGAGTATGTTGAACCTGTCCAGTATATGGACCAGCCGTAAGTATGAGACAACCTCTGTTACCAGGTATGTATGGACCAGCTCGTTTACCAGAATGATAGCCCTGTCCAGATTGGACCAGCTCTGTTTACCAGAGTATGTATGGACCAGCCTCTGTTACCAAATGGACAGACTCGTTACATAGTTGACCAGCCTCTGTTTACCAGAGTACGTATGGACCAGCCTCTGTTTACAGTATGTATGGACCAGCCTCTGTTACCAGAGTACGAGGACATCTGTTTACCAAGTTATGGACCAGCCTCTGTTTACCAGAGTACTGTATGGACCAGCCTCTGTTTACCAGAGTAAGATGGACCAGCCTCTGTTTACAGAGTATGTATGGACCAGCCTCTGTTTACCAGAGTATGTATGGACCAGCCTCTGTTTACCAGAGTAGTATGGACCAGCCTCTGTTTACCAGAGTATGTATGGACCAGCCTCTGTTTACCAGAGTATGTATGGACCAGCCTCTGTTTACCAGAGTATGTATGGACCAGCCTCTGTTTACCAGAGTATGTATGGACCAGCCTCTGTTTACCAGAGTATGTATGGACCAGCCTCTGTTTACCAGAGTATGTATGGACCAGCCTCTGTTTACCAGAGTATGTATGGACCAGCCTCTGTTTACCAGAGTATGTATGGACCAGCCTCTGTTTACCAGAGTATGTATGGACCAGCTTCTGTTTACCAGAGTATGTATGGACCAGCCTCTGTTTACCAGAGTATATGGACAGACTTCTGTTTACCAGAGTATGTATGGACCAGCCTCTCTTACCAGTATGTATGGACCAGCCTCTTTTACCAGAGTATGTATGGACCAGCCTCTTTACCAGAGTATGTATGGACCAGCCTCTGTTTACAAGAGTATGTATGGACCAGCCTCTGTTTACCAGAGTAGTATGGACCAGCCTCTGTTGTACACAAAGTATGTATGGACCAGCCTCTGTTTACCAGAGTAATGTATGGACCAGCCTCTCTTTACCAGAGTATGTATGGACCACCTTTTTACCAGAGTATGTATGGACCAGCCTCTCTTTACAGAGTATGTATGGACCAGCCTCTGTTTACAGAGTATGTATGGACCATCTCTTTACCAGAGTATGTATGGACAGCCTTGTTACCAGAGTATGATGACAGCCTCTGTTAGAGGTATGACGCCTCTGTTTACCAAGTACTGTATGGACCACCTCTGTTACCATTCTGTATGGACAGCTCTGTTTACCAGAGTATGTATGGACACTCTGTTTACCAAGTATATGGACAGCTTTGTTACCAGAGTATTAGGACCAGCCTCTGTTCATCTGGACAGGTACATTTTGTGACTGTTCTGTAATCTGGACAGTACATTGTATGGCACTGTTCTTATCTCAGGTAACTTGTTGACCTAGCCTTTTTAACGAAGTAACTGTGTGTTACTGTTTCCTAATCTGGACGGTAACATTGTTGTGTTACTGTTCCAGAGTAATCTGGACAGTAACATTCTGTTTACGTTCATAATCTGGACAGGTAACATTGTTTAGTATGTTTGGTAATGGACAGAACTCTGTTTACTGATTCCTGTAATTGGACAGTACTGTTGTTTACTGTTCCGAGTAATCTGACAGGTAACATTGTTTGTTACTGTTCTGGTAATCTGGACAGGAACATTGTTGTTACTGTTCCGGTAATCTGGACAGGTAACATTGTTGTTACTGTTCTGTAATCGGACAGGAACATTTTGTGTTACTGTTCCGGATCTGGACAGGTAACATTGTTGTGTTACTGTTCCTGGTAATCTGGACAAGTAACATTGTTGTGTTACTGTTCCTGTAATCTGGACAGGTAACATTGTTGTGTTACTGTTCCTGTAATCTGGACAGGTAACATTGTTGTGTTACTGTTCTGGTAATCTGGACAGGTAACATTGTTGTGTTACTGTTCCTGGTAATCTGGACAGGTAACATTGTTGTGTTACTGTTCCTGGTAATCTGGACAGGTAACATTGTTGTGTTACTGTTCCTGGTAATCTGGACAGGTAACATTGTTGTGTTACTGTTCCTGGTAATCTGGACAGGTAACATTGTTGTGTTACTGTTCCTGGTAATCTGGACAGGTAACATTGTTGTGTTACTGTTCCTGGTAATCTGGACAGGTAACATTGTTGTGTTACTGTTCCTGGTAATCTGGACAGGTAACATTGTTGTTACTGTTCCTGGTAATCTGGACAGGTAACATTGTTGTGTTACTGTTCCTGGTAATCTGGACAGGTAACATTGTTGTGTTACTGTTCCTGGTAATCTGGACAGGTAACATTGTTGTGTTACTGTTCCTGGTAATCTGGACAGGTAACATTGTTGTGTTATTGTTCCTGGTAATCTGGACAGGTAACATTGTTGTGTTACTGTTCCTGGTAATCTGGACAGGTAACATTGTTGTGTTACTGTTCCTGGTAATCTGGACAGGTAACATTGTTGTGTTACTGTTCCTGGTAATCTGGACAGGTAACATTGTTGTGTTACTGTTCCTGGTAATCTGGACAGGTAACATTGTTGTGTTACTGTTCCTGGTAATCTGGACAGGTAACATTGTTGTGTTACTGTTCCTGGTAATCTGGACAGGTAACATTGTTGTGTTACTGTTCCTGGTAATCTGGACAGGTAACATTGTTGTGTTACTGTTCCTGGTAATCTGGACAGGTAACATTGTTGTGTTACTGTTCCTGGTAATCTGGACAGGTAACATTGTTGTGTTACTGTTCCTGGTAATCTGGACAGGTAACATTGTTGTGTTACTGTTCCTGGTAATCTGGACAGGTAACATTGTTGTGTAGTTCTGTTCAGTAAGTAATTCTGGACAGGTAACATTGTTGTGTTACTGTTCCTGGTAATCTGGACAGGTAACATTGTTGTGTTACTGTTCCTGGTAATCTGGACAGGTAACATTGTTGTGTTACTGTTCCTGGTATTCTGGACAGGTAACATTGTTGTGTTACTGTTCCTGGTAATCTGGACAGGTAACATTGTTGTGTTACTGTTCCTGGTAATCTGGACAGGTAACATTGTTGTGTTACTGTTCCTGGTAATCTGGACAGGTAACATTGTTGTGTTACTGTTCCTGGTAATCTGGACAGGTAACATTGTTGTGTTATGTTCCTGGTAATCTGGACAGGTAACATTGTTGTGTTACTGTTCCTGGTAATCTGGACAGGTAACATTGTTGTGTTACTGTTCCTGGTAATCTGGACAGGTAACATTGTTGTGTTACTGTTCCTGGTAATCTGGACAGGTAACATTGTTGTGTTACTGTTCCTGGTAATCTGGACAGGTAACATTGTTGTGTTACTGTTCCTGGTAATCTGGACAGGTAACATTGTTGTGTTATTGTTCCTGGTAATCTGGACAGGTAACATTGTTGTGTTACTGTTCCTGGTAATCTGGACAGGTAACATTGTTGTGTTACTGTTCCTGGTAATCTGGACAGGTAACATTGTTGTGGTACTGTTCCTGGTAATCTCCAGATTGCTAATTTATTTTTGCTTCATTTTCCTAAACATATCAGAATAAATTTAATGTTAATTAAAATTCAATTATATCCATTTTCTGGTTATGTTGAGGCTGATTTTAGCAGATATTGTTTTTGCATAAGTTTTTTGCTATGTTTATTCGGCACGAAGATCCGTTTTTTTAATTCAAACTCACCGATTCGGCTTATTCTCCAGCACATATAAGATAACTGTAATTCATAGATTTGGAGTTTCTTGGACATATATTGAGTTTCTTGGACATATATTGAGTCCAATCAATGTTTCGGTGGCAATTCAATCACCATCATCAGGATTAATTTCTGAAACATAATTGTACTTGATCAAACATGAAATATTTCTTACAACAATAACAAAAAAGTTAAATCACCAGCAAGAGTCAGCATGGTGACCTGGTTAGGTCATCGACCGTCAAAGTGAGTCAGGTCACCAGGTCAAGTCTCCGCGGGACAGTTCTAGCTCCTATAGTTATTCCAGTTAATTTTTTTTTAATTATTAAATACAAAATATGCTCTGAATCGACTTCAGAGTAATGCAAATTATTATAATAAATTCTCTGGGATACGATTTCAACTCACCTTGATAGGTCATAATTATATTAATGAGCATCAACACTGCATCAAGATCCTTCTTACAGTTCATAACTAAACTCTTGACTTAAGTTCGGAAGAAGCATTGCAAAAATATCTGCAGTAATATTCCATTATAATCACAGCATTTGAGAAGTGACCTGACCTCCAGGAGTGACCTGACCTCCAGGAGTGACCTGACCTCCAGGAGTGACCTGACCTCAGGAGTGACCTGACCTCCAGGAGTGACCTGACCTCCAGGAGTGACCTGACCTCCAAAGTGACCTGACCTCCAGAGTGACCTGACCTCCAGAGTGACCTGACCTCCAGAAGAAAGTTGTCAGCACAACAGTTATTAAGTTTAACATTAATTATGGTAACATAACGACGCAGCCTCACAGATAATTACTATTAAAATAAGAAATTTCGAAGAGCTAATGAATATTTATACATATTATACGAACTAGAATAAAATAAAACAGAAGAGAATAAGTTTACCAAGTAAACAAATGTGTAATAACAGTCGTTATTGTTGTATAGGAACCAAGTTTCTTGGTCATTATCAGTATCAGGTGACGGGTTATAATACAATGTTTTCCCTAAAAAATAACAAAAGATCAATTTATTAGTGAGGATTAAGGAGAATTTTAATAAATATATAGTTGTAGGTAGCAACAAGAAGCAGTGGGATAGTAACACACACACCCAGGTACATACTAACTCTACAGGAAGCAGTGGGATAGTAACACAGACACCCAGGTACATACTAACTCTACAGGAAGCAGTGGGATAGTAACACAGACACCCAGGTACATAGTAACTCTACAGGAAGCAGTGGGATTTTAACACAGACACCCAGGTACATAATGACTCTACAGGAAGCAGTGGGATAGTAACACAGACACCCAGGTACATAGTAACTCTACAGGAAGCAGTGGGATAGTAACACAGACACCCAGGTACATAGTAACTCTACAGGAAGCAGTGGGATAGTAACACAGACACCCAGGTACATAGTAACTCTACAGGAAGCAGTGGGATAGTAACACAGACACCCAGGTACATAGTAACTCTACAGGAAGCAGTGGGATAGTAACACAGACACCCAGGTACATATAACTCTACAGGAAGCAGTGGGATAGTAACACAGACACCCAGGTACATAGTAACTCTACAGGAAGCAGTGGGATAGTAACACAGACACCCAGGTACATAGTAACTCTACAGGAAGCAGTGGGATAGTAACACAGACACCCAGGTACATAGTAACTCTACAGGAAGCAGTGGGATAGTAACACAGACACCCAGGTACATAGTAACTCTACAGGAAGCAGTGGGATAGTAACACAGACACCCAGGTACATAGTAACTCTACAGGAAGCAGTGGGATAGTAACACAGACACCCAGGTACATACTAACTCTACAGGAAGCAGTGGGATAGTAACACAGACACCCAGGTACATACTAACTCTACAGGAAGCAGTGGGATAGTAACACAGACACCCAGGTACATAGTAACTCTACAGGAAGCAGTGGGATAGTAACACAGACACCCAGGTACATACTAACTCTACAGGAAGCAGTGGGATAGTAACACAGACACCCAGGTACATAGTAACTCTACAGGAAGCAGTGGGATAGTAACACAGACACCCAGGTACATACTAACTCTACAGGAAGCAGTGGGATAGTAACACAGACACCCAGGTACATACTAACTCTACAGGAAGCATGGGATAGTAACACAGACACCCAGGTACATACTAACTCTACAGGAAGCAGTGGGATAGTAACACAGACACCCATGTACATACTAACTCTACAGGAAGCAGTGGGATAGTAACACAGACACCCAGGTACATACTAACTCTACAGGAAGCAGTGGGATAGTAACACAGACACCCAGGTACATACTAACTCTACAGGAAGCAGTGGGATAGTAACACAGACACCCAGGTACATACTAACTCTACAGGAAGCAGTGGGATAGTAACACAGACACCCAGGTACATATAACTCTACAGGAAGCAGTGGGATAGTAACACAGACACCCAGGTACATACTAACTCTACAGGAAGCAGTGGGATAGTAACACAACACCCAGGTACATACTAACTCTACAGGAAGCAGTGGGATAGTAACACAGACACCCAGGTACATACTAACTCTACAGGAAGCAGTGGGATAGTAACACAGACACCCAGGTACATACTAACTCTACAGGAAGCAGTGGGATAGTAACACAACACCCAGGTACATATAACTCTACAGGAAGCAGTGGGATAGTAACACAGACACCCAGGTACATACTAACTCTACAGGAAGCAGTGGGATAGTAACACAGACACCCAGGTACATACTAACTCTACAGGAAGCAGTGGGATAGTAACACAGACACCCAGGTACATACTAACTCTACAGGAAGCAGTGGATAGTAACACAGACACCCAGGTACATACTAACTCTACAGGAAGCAGTGGATAGTAACACAGACACCCAGGTACATACTAACTCTACAGGAAGCAGTGGGATAGTAACACAGACACCCAGGTACATACTAACTCTACAGGAAGCAGTGGGATAGTAACACAGACACCCAGGTACATACTAACTCTACAGGAAGCAGTGGGATAGTAACACAGACACCCAGGTACATACTAACTCTACAGGAAGCAGTGGGATAGTAACACAGACACCCAGGTACATACTAACTCTACAGGAAGCAGTGGGATAGTAACACAGACACCCAGGTACATACTAACTCTACAGGAAGCAGTGGGATAGTAACACAGACACCCAGGTACATAGTAACTCTACAGGAAGCAGTGGGATAGTAACACAGACACCCAGGTACATACTAACTCTACAGGAAGCAGTGGGATAGTAACACAGACACCCAGGTACATACTAACTCTACAGGAAGCAGTGGGATAGTAACACAGACACCCAGGTACATACTAACTCTACAGGAAGCAGTGGGATAGTAACACAGACACCCAGGTACATATAACTCTACAGGAAGCAGTGGGATAGTAACACAGACACCCAGGTACATAGTAACTCTACAGGAAGCAGTGGGATAGTAACACAGACACCCAGGTACATACTAACTCTACAGGAAGCAGTGGGATAGTAACACAGACACCCAGGTACATACTAACTCTACAGGAAGCAGTGGGATAGTAACACAGACACCCAGGTACATACTAACTCTACAGGAAGCAGTGGGATAGTAACACAGACACCCAGGTACATAGTAACTCTACAGGAAGCAGTGGGATAGTAACACAGACACCCAGGTACATACTAACTCTACAGGAAGCAGTGGGATAGTAACACAGACACCCAGGTACATACTAACTCTACAGGAAGCAGTGGGATAGTAACACAGACACCCAGGTACATAGTAACTCTACAGGAAGCAGTGGGATAGTAACACAGACACCCAGGTACATAGTAACTCTACAGGAAGCAGTGGGATAGTAACACAGACACCCAGGTACATACTAACTCTACAGGAAGCAGTGGGATAGTAACACAGACACCCAGGTACATACTAACTCTACAGGAAGCAGTGGGATAGTAACACAGACACCCAGGTACATAGTAACTCTACAGGAAGCAGGGGAAGTAAAAAGTACACTCACACACATAGTACACATCACAGGCTAGTGTAATCGAAGTCATAGGTACACACACATTACACACACACACACACACACACCACACACAACACACACACATCTACACACACACACACACACACACACACACACACAACACACACACACACACACACACACACACACACACACACACACACAGTGACTGTGATATTACATGATTTATCTTCTTCAGGCCCATTATAAAAATTAATTACTGACTGAGTTAAATAATAAATGATAGATAACAAAGTACTGAAGATATTCTTTGAGAAAGATGAGAATATGAGATGGAGAGACAAATATGAGACACTTGATGATAAAACAAAGATGTTTTATGAAGAATCTTGTGAAAGATGAAGTTTAACTAGAAATAATTATTTAGTAATTGAATAATTCTCTCTCAAATGTCACACATATACTTCTCTCTTCTCTACTATAAAGTTAAAAAAGCCACCATAAACGCAAAACAAAAACTCTTGTGCATGAAAATAATATTTATCAACTCTGATGTGTTGGTCTCTTGACGGAAGAATTTGTGATGTTCCTGTAGTCTGTTAAGTAAATATATTCTTTAATGTTTCCAATACTACTTTATACTGTGATGTACTGTGATGTGTGAATGTTATAGTACACTATTTTGTGATGTGATGTTCGTATGTTAGAGTTATATTATACCTGGAGTGTGAGCGTAAATGATCTTTCAGTAACCAGTCCTGATAAAGCAAACGCAGTCTTCTTATATACGCTTTTAATCCTTATTTTTCATATATCAAGATTAGTGAGTGTGTCTTCATTGCTTTATCTACAAGTGTTTAAAACTTCTTCCTTCTTCGTATCTTCATATCTTTCATAATGAATGTCTAGAGAATACTGAAAACAGCTGATTAACATGAACAGCTGTTTTCAAGAAGGTAGAAAATAGATAAGCACACGGACACTCATCTACTATCCAAAAATAACATTCACAAATACACTTACTCAATATACAGTACACGAGGTGTGAGAGATACATGTCTAGTACATATTGTTACATGTTTGTCACTGATTATAATGCGAAAATCTCATCCAGCTCCTCCGAGCTGGGGCGCGTGCCCAAAATACAGCATGCATCACCCTTCTGAATAGCAGCGCTGAGTAGCTGGAACAGAAAACTAGCTGCCCTGGGAACCCTAGTTACCCTGTTGAGTCTTTTGTCCAGCTCCTTGAGGAACTTAGATGCACTCTTTCCCCATGAGCAAAGGGTCTCCGAGCCTATGGGAACAAACATATAATGATGGACAAGTTCTCTATATTTTCTCGACTTCTGGTACTCCCTGAAGGTGGCAGCTGCCCCTCCTTCCTCCCTGGTGTATTGGAGATAGGTATCAGCCAAGGTACATGTACATGTGTAGTCCCACACCCCCTGCTTGCCGTCTGTCCAGGTTTGAAGGGTAATACCATCTGGACGCTTTTGGCTGCCATCAGATCTGCATAGTTGGGGTGGCTCCCTTACTGCTGGGCATCCGGCTGTTGTGAGGCTCCTCTTGATAATGTTATTAACCTCTTCATGTCTTGCAATCTTTCCCTCGGATTTACGACACACAAGACCATGGTACACGAATCGGTCTGCTGCTTCACTGCCACAAATACACCTGTGTTCGGCTTGTGCCAAGGCTGGAGTTAGGAACAGCCAACATAAAGTCCCCTGCATGAGGAGCTCTCACTGCAAGGAGGTGGGCTCTATCCTTCCCTGACACACTCTGAAGCATTGCTGAGGCTATATTCTCTACTATCGGGCCATCCCAGTGCGACTGTTTGTAGTTGTTGGGGGAAGCAGGCCTGGTTTCAGAGCCCGTTAGATTATCCCAGATCCTGGCTCCGTCGACGAACTTTTGGTCATGGATTCCAATATTGTCCCTAAGATGTTCAGGGAGAATCGCTGTTACAAGCCTTCTGGATGCAATGCATGAAGACAGGAAAGCAGGTAGAGCAATCTTAGATGACTTGCGGACACCAATGCCTCCTAGTCTGACTGGGAGTGTAGCTTGGTCCCACTGCCCATCTTCTAGAGTAAGGTTAAGTACTTTAGTAAAGATCTGCCTCAGGATACTGTCATATTCGTGCAGTATAGGGTTATCATATGAAGGAGCATATCTTAGGAAATATATCAACCTGGGCAGACTCAAGCATTTTGTGAGAAGGTACAAGGCATCATGGGTGCCAAGATTGCCTATTCGTTGTTCCATTCTCCTCAATTCTTCCAGTTTCTTCCTGAGAATTATGTCAATGGCATCGCTTCCCAGAGGTGCTCCAAGCAAGACACTATTTGTAGGGGCAATGACTTGCTCCTGGTAGTTTTGATATCACTTGTTACGATCCTGGCCTGAGACCACTAATTAGTTTAGCGGTTATCGTAACAACAGTACAGCAGGTGCTAGGAATTGTCAAAGTACAAGGCAAAATGAGATCTTTAAAGCTTTTTCCAGATTTTATTTAAGAATATACAAAAAATTTTTGGGCATTGTAAAATAAAATAATTCATAACCCCCTTTTTCTCTTGGGAAAGGGGCACACTAAAAGTCCTTTTTTTGTCATCTCATATAAAACAATTTCATTTTTGTACACTCTTAAATAAAAATACGTAAAAAGGAAAAAAAAACACTTCCCCCAAATTACAACATTTTTTAAAAGTCAAAAACCAAAATCAATAAGGTTTGAGTTTATCACTAAACTTAAGCAGAAAAACCCCCTTCCTAAAGGGTCCCTTCACTGAAGGTCACTATCACTACACTGAAGGTCCCATCCCGTTCCAACAAATTACAAAGTGATCCATGGGTTTAAATCTATTCTGTAGATAGAACTTTGGGGGGAAATAAAGCCTCTGGAAAGCTCACCAACCCCAAAGGGGAAAACGAAAAGGGGCTCTGGGGGGATCTCAGTTTCCCCGGGGAAAACCCCAAAGGGGAAGCTCACCATACCAAAGGTGAGAGGCGAAAAGTCTCTGAGGGGATGCTCAGTTTCGGAGAACCTCAGAGGGTAAGCTCACCATCCCAAAAAGGGGGGAGGGCTGAAAGTCTCTGAGGTATCTCCCCCACACCCCGGGGGAGAAGGTGAAAAAAACCCCCGGGGGTGGGCTATTAAAGGTAATGCTCACCGTACCAGGGTGGGGAAAAACGACCTGAGTAGAGCGCCTATGTTTTACCTCTATGGGTAGAAGGGGGGGGGGACAAACGGGTGCTCGGGATTCCCCCCCTTTTTTCTAAAATCTCCTACCTAAACACATAAAAATTAATATTGGGGGCAAAAATATTAAAAGCAAAACCT
>WNWK01045094.1:0-14860 GCA_009830355.1 Cherax destructor
TGTCGTGTGTTGTGGTCATGGGTCCTATTAAAGTTGGTGAGGAGAGTTTTGAGCAGAGGGTTTATATTAAGTGTAAAGTTTTATATATGTAGTAGGCACAGAGTAAGTATGAATGTTCTTTACGGTGAGTAGTTTGGACTTTTGAATATTGGTGGAGTATGCTGTCTAGAGTGGGAATTTTTATCATTCTGTTATCATTCTGATTTATCCACCTAGAACACCTAGGCAAGTTTGTACAGATAGAAACTAATAGTAGATCATTAGGCAACGTTAGGTATTAATATGTAGCTCTAACACCCTAATATAGGTAGTTATAGGCCTGAATAGGCAAGCATTGGGTTATGTTAACTTAGAGACATGGCGCCACTTGAATCTAGGCAGTGTGGCGTGACCTACGTCCTTCCCAGACCAGACTCCCTCGAGCAAGACGTGCTGAGATAGACAGCACCCCCACGTGACCCAACATCTGTCCTGGGGCCACGGAGGAGATCCCGAGTACCGTGGACATCTGCCTCCATCCGACCCTGTCACAGTAAGACAGGCTTTCTTTCTCTCAGTATCTGGCCAGTTTTCTGGGGAAACGTTAGTGAGTTATCTGTGGGTCTTAGGCGGACGGACGACTTGTGTTGGTATGAAACAGCGTGTCTCCTAAGTTCAAGTCTGGAGCTAGTGTACTTCTGCATATATTACTCAAGGGATATCCTAGTAACCAGGGAACTCTGAGGTGCAAGCAGGACACTAATTACCCCATCTTTTGCAGACAAAGTTTCTCCACTGCACATGGTGTTAGGAGGGGTTATATATAAGGAAGACCAGGACACATACCACCCTTTTCTTTCAAGTAAGTTCTCCCTTCTAGTATTGTGTAGGCAGTGTGGGTTCCCCACTGCAATCAGCTAGAAATTTGTACCATAGCCACTTGTAAGTCTGGGAAGTGTCTCAGAGTGTCGGTGTCAACAGTACTTGCCCAGGTGCAACTTACAAGAGGCCAATCCAAACAAGTTTCTACAATGGTCCTTCTTAACCGAGATGTGGAATAGCTAGTTTAGCAGACACATTAGTCTTAATTAGCTAGGCCACAGTTAATGTACCAGTCATTTTCGAAGCTAGGTTAGTTTCACACCTAGGCCAAAGACTTACTCAGGCTATGTTAAGCTAACTAATCAAAAGTTATTATTTCAGTAATCTACAGGCAGGCCAAGTAGGCTAGTCAAGCTGTGAGTTTAGTTATTTACAGTGATTACAAGTAGCTAGGTTAGGTAACTTGCATATTTAATTACTTACAGTGAACTGCAGGCAGCCACAGTTAGGGTAGGCCTCTGCAATAATTATAACAGTTATAACAGCTAGGTCAGATTTAACCTAGCTATTATTTACTTTGCAAGCTAGATTCAGGCTAGTTGCACATAATTTCAACAGTGATAAAGTTAGGCTAGGTGTTACCTTCACCAGCTAACTACATAATTGTCTAGGCTTAGTTAAGCCAAAGCTAATTACACAACATTATTCATATACTGTTTATAAGTGAATTACTGAATTTATTTTGTGCTGACCAATTGAATTTAATTTACAAAGACTACATATTTTTACTGTGTGAACTTTATTGTATTTGACTCATTTAATTTGTGATTTGCTAGCTCAGTCCTGTAATTATTTACTATTGGGTACAGGGAGTAGCTAGGTTAAGCTTTCATAACAACAATATACATTTTAGTTGGGTTTGAGGGCTAACAGTGCATATTCAATAGAGTCAAGTCAATAGTTGTAAAGTAAAGCTGTCAAGTTTGTTGAGGGGCTTTGGGAATCACTTACTCTCACCTAATACCGTATTGTGCTGTGGGGTGGGCTAATTGACGTACAAATTAGTGACAAACTCTTAACTAAACCACAACAATGACGGAGGAGAATCAGAAAGTACTTGTCCCAGCTCTAATCCAACTAAAGCGATCTTTGAACGCTCACAAGGGACGATAAGCAAGGCATGTAGGGAGTGCCGAGATATCAGACTAACCGACGATGTGGACTGTCAAGATCTAGGAAAGTGCTTAGAGCTTTTAGAGGAAAGCTAGGAGCCTTGGAAACAGCCTATCTACGTTATGAGGCTGAAGCCTATGCATCAGGTGAGTCTGAGGGAAATTGTTGAAGCAGTTCGGGAGGAATACGACGAGTACGCGGCTGAATGTAAAGGGAGATGAGGCTCTGCAAAAGTTAGCAAAAACATTGAAGGCTGACATAGCCGGGGCCACAAATAATAGTACAGGGCACACACGCCACCACAGTCCCCCTAGAGTGTTACCCAGATTACCTACATTGAACTTACCAATGTTTGATGGAACTTTGACAGAGTACATTGCTTTCTGGGATCAGTTTAAATCACAGATAGATGACAGGGATGATTTGTCAGATGCCACCAAATTACAGTACTTACGTTCACAGCTCAAGGGTAAAGCCCTGGACTTGGTCGCATTACCAAAACACTGATATTAATTATCAACATGCCAAGTATCATCTGAAGGATGCGTTTGGCAACACAGAGGATATAAAAACTGCTATTTTTATCAATTGACTGATCTAAAGGTTTGCCGTCATGACCTTCAGAGCGTAGAAGTTTCGCATCGAAGTCATGAGTTTGACCAATAGTCTCAAAGATTTACGATTGGGGTGGATCGGAATGGATGGTCAGTCGTTTGATTCAGAGGAAGTTAGCTAACACTATAGTGCATGAGTTACACGTAATATACCGAACGAGCTGGTTTACAATACAACAAATTATGGAAGGGTTGGGAGAGCTCATTTCTCGCTTGAGTGTAGGGGAAAGATTGCCCGACAAGGTGAAATCGTTTGACCACGCGGACACTCGAGAGATAGAATTAAAGCTCCCCGCTAGGATCGGCACCTATTATGCCCAAGACAGGCCCTCGACCAAGGGAAACCACTAAGACATGTGTGTTCTGGAAGGTGAACACACTAGCACAAGTTGCTCTCGGTATGCAACACTGAGCAGTAGGCGGCAGAGACTAAAGGAGTTGCAGCGATGCTAGGTGTTGTGGAAGACATGAGGCAGAAGATTGCCAGTCACATCTTTCAGAGTGCTATAATTGCCGGAAAGGTAAGCACCATACTGCACTATGTCACAACAATTTAAGGGACCCCAGGCTAGTAGGGACGTTTCTCCAGTAGAAATAGAAGGCGAGCCCGAGCCTGAAGTGGTAGCCAGCGTGATTAGTATGGGTAAAGTCTCTAATCTGAGTGAGAAGCACAGAGCTGCTGCCCTACCTACAGTCATGGCAGGGGTTGTGAACGGGAACAGAACCGAAACACCCGATTATTCTTCGACTCAGGGGCACAAGTGTCCATGATAACAGAGAAGTTGGTGGCTGGTTAAAGTTGAAGGCCACCGACAAGTTTAATGCGACATTGGGAGGTGCTATAAGTCAGGGCCCACCCAAGTCTTATGATGTTGTGGATGTCACTGTTAAACTGGGTGGACATCGCAGAAATATTACAGCTCTGGTAGTAAATACGTTACCTGCGCTATTACGACCAGAGGTCTTGAGCAGCAACTGCGATTGAAAGACCTTGGTGTGAAGCTGGCAGACCAGGACGTTACCACTGACACAGTCAGAAATGTAGTATCCTGGTGGGAGCCAACTATCTTGATGACTTCCTGTCCACACGACGGACTGTTAAGGAAGGAATTGGCTTATACAGATCCCCAGTAGGATATATCATCGGTGGCAGAATTCCTAATGAATTCCTGCAACGCCAGGGAGGGAAGCTGACACCACGATAGCTGGGGAGTAGTGATAATGAATGTTAGTGTACACGACGAACCGCCAGGTAAGCCAAACCAAGTAGGAAGTGACGAACACTTAGCCACCTTGGGGAGAAGCTTTTACGGGGTAACTAAAGAGGGAGATAGATTGTCATTAAGCCCAGGGAACCTCGTATCAGTGGGAAGAATTGCTACCGGGGTATATAGGCCACTGGGTGGGAAATCGAAGCTGCTCAGACAAGGCTAGACATGTGAAAGACATTAAAATTAAAGGGAAGGGTGTTAAGATCACCGGAACCCATAAGTTTACACCCCCAGCAATCAACGCGGCGGAAACTGGACAGTCAGAGTTAAACCAGAGTCTGCTCGACGAGAGTGGCCGGACAGAACTCTTGTCCAGGGCCCGTCGTAAGGGCTTCGGAAGGTGACTTGCGTGACTCACCTTTACCTTCGCTGGCAGGAGGATGTGGAAACTTTTTAGTCACTAAAAGTTCCACAGGGTAAGTGAGCCGTAGCCTTACACACCGAGGATCGGCCCTCGGAGTTTATAAACCCACACTCCCAACCAAAACAACTACACACTCCAGCTTTGAAGGCGACTATTGTGTATATTTTAATTGATAGATTTATCCACCTAGGAACACCTAGCAAGTTTGTACAGATAGAAACTAATAGTAAGATCATTAAGGCAACGTTAGGTATTAATAGTGTAGCTCTAACACCCTAATATAGGTAGTTATAGGCCTGAATAGGCAAGCATTAGGTTATGTTAACTAGAGACAACTGGCAGCCCACACTTGAATCTAGGCAGTGTGGCGTGACCTACGTCCTTCCCAGACCAGACTCCACTCGAGCAAGACGTGCTGAGATAGACAGCACCCCCCACGTGACCCAACATCTGTCCTGGGGCCACGGAGGAGATCCCAGTACCGTGGACATCTGCCTCCATCCAGACCCTGTCACAGTAAGACTAGGCTTTCTTTCTCTCAGTATCTGGCCAGTTTTCGGGGGAAACGTTAGTGAGTTATCTGTGGGTCTTAGGCGGACGGACGACTTGTGTTGGTATGTAACAGCGTCGTCTCCTAAGTTCAAGTCTGGAAGCTAGTGTTACTTACTGCATATATTACTCAAAGGATATCCTAGTAACCAGGGAACTCTGAGGTGCAAGCAGGACACTAATTACCCCATCTTTTGCAGACAAAGTTTCTCCACTGCACATGGTGTTAGGAGGGGTTATATATAAGGAAGACCAGGACACATACCACCCTTTTCTTTCAAGTAAGTAATCTCCCTTCTAGTATTGTGTAGGCAGTGTGGGGTTCCCCTTACTGCAATCAGCTAGAAATTTGTACCATAGCCACTTGTAAGTCTGAGAGAAGTGTCTCAGAGTGTCGGTGTCAACAGTACTTGCCCAGAGTGCAACTTACAAGAGGCCAATCCAAACAAGTTTCTACAAGTCATACCAAAAGCTCAAAAACATACATTATGCAATATAATAAAAATATGAATTCAAGACTATTTCTACCCTCCCCCCTTAGTACAGAACACTTAGTAACTATAACTTAATACAGGTTATTATATAACTTTAACTTAAAACTTATGACCCCCTACCCGCACCCTGTATAGTCTCCCAATAAACAGGATACTTGTACTAATAGTACACATTGGATACAACCAACACAATGCTATACAACACTAGACTACGCATCACCAACACAATGCTATACAACACTAGACTACGCATCACCAACACAATGCTATACAACACTAGACTACGCATCACCAACACAATGCTATACAACACTAGACTACGCATCACCAACACAATGCTATACAACACTAGACTACGCATCACCAACACAATCCTATACAACACTAGACTACGCATCACCAACACAATGCTATACAACACTAGACTACGCATCACCAACACAATGCTATACAACACTAGACTACGCATCACCAACACAATCCTATACAACACTAGACTACGCATCACCAACACAATGCTATACAACACTAGACTACGCATCACCAACACAATGCTATACAACACTAGACTACGCATCACCAACACAATGCTATACAACACTAGACTACGCATCACCAATACAATGCTATACAACACTAGACTACGCATCACCAACACAATGCTATACAACACTAGACTACGCATCACCAACACAATGCTATACAACACTAGACTACGCATCACCAACACAATGCTATACAACACTAGACTACGCATCACCAACACAATGCTATACAACACTAGACTACGCATCACCAACACAATGCTATACAACACTAGACTACGCATCACCAACACAATGCTATACAACACTAGACTACGCATCACCAACACAATGCTATACAACACTAGACTACGCATCACCAACACAATGCTATACAACACTAGACTACGCATCACCAACACAATGCTATACAACACTAGACTACGCATCACCAACACAATGCTATACAACACTAGACTACGCATCACCAACACAATGCTATACAACACTAGACTACGCATCAACAACACAATGCTATACAACACTAGACTACGCATCACCAACACAATCCTATACAACACTAGACTACGCATCACCAACACAATGCTATACAACACTAGACTACGCATCACCAACACAATGCTATACAACACTAGACTACGCATCACCAACACAATGCTATACAACACTAGACTACGCATCACCAACACAATGCTATACAACACTAGACTACGCATCACCAACACAATGCTATACAACACTAGACTACGCATCACCAACACAATGCTATACAACACTAGACTACGCATCACCAATACAATGCTATACAACACTAGACTACGCATCACCAACACAATGCTATACAACACTAGACTACGCATCACCAACACAATGCTATACAACACTAGACTACGCATCACCAACACAATGCTATACAACACTAGACTACGCATCACCAATACAATGCTATACAACACTAGACTACGCATCACCAACACAATGCTATACAACACTAGACTACGCATCACCAACACAATGCTATACAACACTAGACTACGCATCACCAACACAATGCTATACAACACTAGACTACGCATCACCAACACAATGCTATACAACACTAGACTACGCATCACCAATACAATGCTATACAACACTAGACTACGCATCACCAACACAATGCTATACAACACTAGACTACGCATCACCAATACAATGCTATACACCACTAGACTACGCATCACCAACACAATGCTATACAACACTAGACTACGCATCACCAACACAATGCTATACAACACTAGACTACGCATCACCAACACAATGCTATACAACACTAGACTACGCATCACCAACACAATCCTATACAACACTAGACTACGCATCACCAACACAATGCTATACAACACTAGACTACGCATCACCAACACAATGCTATACAACACTAGACTACGCATCACCAACACAATGCTATACAACACTAGACTACGCATCACCAACACAATGCTATACAACACTAGACTACGCATCACCAACACAATGCTATACAACACTAGACTACGCATCACCAACACAATGCTATACAACACTAGACTACGCATCACTAACACAATTATCCCTGTCATCAACTAGACGACACATGACAACTGCTTTAACAAGAATAAATACAGTCAGAAAACATTGACATAAAAAAACATATACATAAAGGTCAAAACACTATAACTCCATCACAATGCACAGCCCCAGTACATGAATCCATATTCCTCCCACACGATGCACATATGATATGTGTACAGAAATAAAGGAAGAGGGAACAATATTACAATGATACAAAAGAACATTAACAATTACGATAAATTGCCCACTTCTTTACACTTCACTTCACTTCACTCATCGTACCAAAACTCAAAAGCATTCATTATACTACATATGAAAATAATAATTTCAGACTATGTCTGCCCCTTGCAACCCCTCCCCTTGTATACAGGACAGTAAGAAACTATAAATTAGCACAGAACATGAGGTTGACTTTAACTTAATACATATTACAGGACAGTCTTTAATCACAACCTAATACAGTAAATTATGATCATTTAACCAATTTACACAAAATTATAACACACAATAGAGCGAAAACTAATGTCAAAGACCTGGGAGTGATCATGTCAGAGGATCTCACCTTCAAGGACCATAACAAAGTAACAATTGCATCTGCTCGAAAAATGACAGGATGGATAATGAGAACCTTCAAAACCAGGGATGCCAAGCCCATGTTGACACTTTACAGATCGCTTGTTCTATCTAGGGTAGAATATTGCTGCACACTAATGGCACCTTTCAAGGCGGGTGAAATTGCTGACCTTGAAAATGTGCAGAGAACCTTCACCGCACGCATAAGTGCGATAAACCACCTCAACTACTGGGAACGCTTGAAGTTCCTAAACCTGTACTCTCTAGAACACAGGCGGGAGAGATACATTATTATATACACATGGAAAATTCTCGAGGGCTTAGTACCAAACTTGCACACGAAAATCACTCCCTACGAAAGCAAAAGACTCGGCAGGCGATGTAACATCCCCCCAATGAAGAGCAGGGGTGCCACTAGCACGTTGAGGGACAACACAATAAGTGTCAGGGGCCCAAGATTGTTCAACTGCCTCCAGCATACATCAGGGGGATTACCAACAAACCCCTGGCCGTCTTCAAGCAGGCACTGGACAGGCACCTAAAGTCGGTACCTGACAAGCCGGGCTGTGGTTCGTACGTTGGACTGCGTGCGGCCAGCAGTAACAGCCTGGTTGATCAGGCTCTGGTCCAACAGGAGGCCTGGTCACGGACCGGGCCGCGGGGCGTTGACCCCTGGAATTCTCTCAGGTAGACTCCAGGTAGACTGATACAAGATGCAATCACAACATATATGTGGTGAGCAAATGACTTATATAAGCACAAAAACAGCATCAGGAACATTAATAAAATATGAACAATCCCAATAAGAATAATACAAAATAATTCTACTGCCGTGATATATCAACAAATAAATTTTTTTATTATTAAATTTTGTTATTTAAAAGACAGAGATAAACATATAAAAACATAGATAAGCCCCCATTGCCTCTCCTGAACACCCCCACCGAAACCCTTTAGTCCAGAGTCTCAAACACAAACACTCACCACATATCCCAAAACAGCCCTAAACAGTAACCCCCAAAAAACCCGAATACAAACACCCCTCCCTTTCACTAAACATTCACAGACACATACAGACCTATCCAAAATCACACAACTGACCTAGAACTAACATTACCACTCAACCCTTTTACGGGGATCTACTAAGACCCTGCAACCAAAACATGGACATATCCCTGTAACCCACCGGGAAAAACCCTAGCCATCGTTGCCCATACAAAACCTGATTTTACAATGCGTTCTGTAAAACCTCGCGGCTAACGCTCTAACCCGAACCCAACCTTTTTCCCCTCACATAAACACCAAGACACAGCAATGAAATCCACCCCAAGATACATGATTGCCTGTCTCACCTCATCCGGGAGACCTGTCAAACCCTAAACTCAAACCCCTCAACAAGGACACGCCTTCCCCACCCTCGAATGACCCTGTCGAACCATTCCCTCACTCCCCCCAACCTCTCACAAAAATACACCGAATGGAAGGCCGTCTCTAACATGCCACATAATTCAGGTCCCACCCCGTGCCAGACCCAGATGCTAAAATTCCTTAGATGCTAAAATTCCATGTAGGAATCGGAACCCTATCTCCCTATCCCTGGAAGGTAACCGCACCCTTTTAAACCAGAACCATGTTGCCTTCCAATCATACATCAGAAAAAACAATAAATCTTGCACCGTACTGACCCTCCCCCTACCTCATCCAAAATACCCACCTTCACCTTCCGGCTCTCGCACCTTTAAGAGGAATCTTAACATCTCCCAAACCAAAACATCTTTACCCTTCCACCACCGCCTTCCGACATGACTCTTCCCACCGTCTTATCCCTCTCCCCCTTCGCTACATATTCCTGCTTAACAAAGATACTCATCACTCACCTGCCTAGTGGTATTAGCCCCATCCCCCCCTGATTCACTTTCGACATCACGACCCCTCTCGCCAACCAGTGTCTTTCATTTCCCCATATAAACCTCAAAACCCTCCCCTACAGTCTTGAAATATCCTCTGATACCAACGGATACACGCTGCCACATGCCACAGCCGACTATAAACTAACACATTAATCACCATGACTCTCTGCAACATGGTTACCACCCCCGGCCTCCAGCCCACCAACCTTCCCAATGCTGCATCCACTACCCTAGATGAATTCATCGCCCTTGCCATTTGCCCATTATTACAAAAGATGACACCACATATCTTCAAATTATCAACCGTAGCCCACCCCAGCCCCCAGCCCAACGTCCCCCCAAGACCCAACCTCCAGCAACTTTGATTTTTCCCTATTGACCCTCATTCCAGTCGCACTCCCAAAGATGTCCACAATATGGAGCACGTTCCCCAAACCCTCCCTAGAACCCACCAACTATCCCGGGCTCAGAACACGGGATAGACTCCCTCTCCCTGACTCCTTCCCTCACCAACCTATAAAAGGGGTCCTGCAGGCAAGCAAAAAGGAGCTGTGACAAGGAACACCCCTGTCGAAGTCCCCTCTCCATCCCCACAGGTCCTCCTAACCTACGATTAACCTGCACCTGCACCTGGGCCCAGCAATACAATACAATCTCTACCCCAAAACCCTGCTTCCCCAAAACTCAAGCAAAGTTTTCCGCTGAACCCTATCATACGCCGCCTCCCAATCCAAACCAAGTACATCCCCTCTCTTGACTCCACAAAACCACAAATACGCCGGTGTCGATCATGCATAGTATGACCAGGAATGCCATACTGTCCACCATCCAACAAGGCTTAGGACCCCCTTCATATGGTTAACTAAAACTTTAGCAAAAATCTGTAATCGGAGCAGGAGCAAGGTGATTGCTCTATAACCACGTAACGCCACAATCCTTATCCTTAGGCACCAGGACCACCACCCCTGTCCTCTGATCCATCCCCATACAACCCTTTAACTTCATTGCATTGAAAACCGTGACCAACACCTCACTCAATATATCCCAATGCGTGAGATAAAAATCTCCAGGCAACCCATCGACTCCTGGCGTTGAGCCCAATTTAAACCTTGCACTGCCTGCCATACCTCCTCCTCCATTATCTTACCCTCCATAGATTCCTTATGCTTCACACTGATCCCCTAGAATACCCTCCAGAACGATTCTCTTGCCTCTCCCTCCTTCTCCACCCTCCACAGCTTCTGCTGGAACCACACTCGAGCATACTCACACATCCCTTCCATCTTCAGTATCCTCTGTCCCCTTCTGTAACCCCCTCCTCATCCACCTGTAATGACATCACCGTCATACCTTTACGCCGGTCTCTAAACTTCGCAAAATCATTGCAGCGGCCTGTCGCCCCACAGTACATCCTCAAGCCCACTGCGGAGCCAAACTGCATGGAAACTCTCATTTTGTAACTCCTGCAACTGCTCCCATAACCATCGAACCTCATCCAATGAACTTCCCACCCCACCCCCTGACAATCCCTCAACTGCATTTCCAAAAATCTCTGCATTCCGAACCACAGTCGCACATCCTCCCTACCCTCCTGCTGATAGAAATTCTTTATCGCCGCCTTTGCCCGCACATTCCACCATTCCACTACATCCTCAACACTCCTCTCCTCCCTCATAAACCCTCCCACCAGGCAGCAAAAACACTCCTATGTTCCTCCCTACTCAAGAGCCTCGTATTCAGTTTCCAATAACTAGAGTATACCCTCACTACTCCCTCCCACTGCAACTCCGCCAACACACCTCTATGATCCGAGCACCCGACATCGATACACTCCACCCTACCCATCTGTACATGCTCTGTTATGTAAATTCAATCTAAGGGACCTGCATAACCCCTACAACAAAATGTAAAGTCAACACACCACCCCTCGCCCCTGACCACGTCCTTCACACCTACCGCTCCCAACACCTCCCTTAATACACTAGAAATACAACCCGTGCCCCAAGGTTCCACATCCTTGCACCGTATGATGCAATTCCAGTCTCCGCTACCACCATCACTAAGGGCAATCCTTTATCCTAGATTATTACTTGCCGCATATAAACCCAATGAAAGAAACATGAACGTCCCCCCCAAACCCTCTACTCGAACTATCCTCCCCACCCTCTCCTCCCAGGACTTCAACCAAAAGGGCTGGTGGAACAAATCCAACCGCAACCCCACCCTTTGCATTCTCCGAACTACCTGTATACATCTCATACCCATTCAAACGTAAGTCTCTGCCACATTAAAGTATGCTCTGAAAGAAGCAAACATCCTCTCAGCCATCGCAAAGTCACTTGACCCACTTCCTTTTCACCTCCAAATAGGCCATTAACATTCATGGTTATACACTTGAATTTCGTAATGGGGGCTTACCTCTCTGTTTCAACGGCTTCAACAGGCCCGACTTGAACACACCTTCAGCCCCTACACCTTTCCTCTTGTCCTTACTCTCCTTACATCCCTTATCCAAGGGCTTCCCTTTAGTGAACCCCTTCTCCCCTTTGCCACCTCCACCCAGGCCAGGGGTCAGGACATCGTCATCACTCACACAACTCGGTCTCTTTCAGGACCCACCCATCACCTCCATCAACCCATCAGCCTTCCCTCTATAAACCTCAACCTCCACTGTCTGCACTTCCAAGAGGTTCTCCATGTCCTGGCTCCCGCCAACCAAGCTAGGACTCGCTACGCACACCCCCTCCGGATCCTCCAAAAATGGTGCCTCATTAGACACCTCATCCACACACAACAAATCTGCAGTACCTGGACTAACCAGCAAACTACATATGTCAGCCAAAAAGGGGTCCTGGGAGCCAACCTGCAACACTGCAGGGTCTCCCATCATCCCAACAGAATCCTGCAGGCCAGTGACGTCCTGCGTTGGCAGCGGTAAGGTTGACACCACCTCCTCGGCCACCTCAACACCTCACTCCAACGTGTAGCATTTTCCTTGTCCACAACAGTTGCTACCTACGTGTTCATGGCCACACCACATCCATTGTTGCAGTCTCACAAACCTCAGGAGCCTCCCACTCCTCACCAAGTACGACTCTGACGATGCCATTTCTCCGTCGATCACAAGAGGCAGCCATATGACCAGGTGCCCCACATGCCAGCACGTACGTACCTGTCCGACGTACGTGACATAAACCTGAGTACAAAAGTGTCCAACAGAATGTAAGAGGGAATTTGCCTCCTCAGGGACATCTTAAGTGGAAAGAGCATTCCAGCATAAAAGCCCTGGAACCACCGGCCGATGTTGACAGCATGTATAACACCGTATGCTGGAAAACCTCCTGACATCAGCCTCACAAGCTTCAAAATGAACGTTTCAAACTTTAATCCATTTGTACTGGGCTGACACGTCCCATAGTCTCACCTCCAATGTAGAATTGACGACAATCCACTTCTCCTGATACTCGTCAACAATCTCTTCATAGGCACTGCTGGAGTTGAATTTTACAAAATTCTCGCTGCTTCATTTAACAAAATACCAAACAGAGCCTCAATAGGGATGCCGTAGGTATCCCTCACAATCAAGGGCAAGATAACATCCGCATTACTATGATACAGGCACCCTGAAGCAGCGCAATACACACAGTATGACTCTGCGCCGGTACAGTCCGCCATCTTGGAGAAAGGAAGTTGCTCAGTACTGCCACCAGAGCTCCAAGTCAGCACGTCCGACCACCACGAAGGCTAGGGAGCCAATCACCCATCAATTACACAACCCAGGGCAACAAAGGTTTAGAACAGATCGCTCCTGCCTGTTACAGATACTGGATCACTATGACAAGGTCGTGGATGCTGTAGAGGATAAACAAAAGGCAGATGTAGTATACACAGATTTTGCAAAAGCTTTCGACAAGTGTGATTTAGATTAGATTTTGCCACCGAAGTGGCTAGTTTGTTGTGCACCCCATATCCATCCTGTGGACGGTAGCGCAAGAGCATATGGATACACAAAGGCCTAGGAACTAGGCCCCCAAAAGGGTTAACATTTGTACATATGGATTTATATCTACAGTTAACTTATCTGTTACAAGCAAATTTAGGGAATTTGCTTAGTATATCTGGTATCTTATTTTCATTAATAAGATATCTTGACATGTCACATATACTGTCTATCTCTATATTCCTCAATAAGTGGACAATTAAGCACATAGTGTTCAAGACAGTGACCATATGTCTGATCACATAATTTGCATTTAGTTTGATCATCATCTGTGTCTCCCAAACTGCCAGAACCACTTGTAGCCAAGCCTAAGCCTGGCCACTACAACATCAGTCAGTCTGTTCACATTGCAAGTTGCTCCTTAAACATACTTATCTATGTTCATGTTATCATACTGGGTTATAGATCAACTCAGGCTTCTAACTGCATTCCTATAACAATCATTTTCATTATTTACATCTCTCCTAATATTATTCCTAATGCTAGACACATATACCAAAATTATATTCTACATTCTCCTTCTGGGTACTCTTCTTGGCTAACATATCAACTTTATCATGAAGGAGTAATCCAATGTGTGATGGGATCCATAGCATTTGTACATTAATTCTTTTGTCCCGGGTTTTTGAGTATCTATACCTGACTTCTCCAATGAGCATGCTGTTAGAGTCATTATATGAGTCAAGAGCCTTCAGTGATGACATAGAATCAGTAATGATGATAGAGTCAAGCTCAGTGTCATAAGTTAGCTTTAGTGCTATTAGGATTGCAAACAATTCAGTTTGCAGCGTAGACCCAGTTGTTAATTCTTTCCTAGTTCAACAAATTTATTTTGTTCTTAATAGGGAGGTGGCAACCAGTGCAGATGCAGCCCTGCCAGAAGACTCCTGTTTAGATCCATCATGTATATAATTGTGATAAATTTTTACCAGCTAGGCGGGAAAATTTTTTTTGAGCAGTTGTTTAACAA
>WNWK01045095.1:0-14860 GCA_009830355.1 Cherax destructor
AAGTTGAAGGTTTGGTATACATATCAGATGGTATAACAATTAAATGTGAGGAGTGGCATGAAAGAATAAAGGAGACATCCCCAGACAAAATAGCACTCACAGAAACGACTCGCCAGGATGATAACAGATGCAATCTTTCCACCCGGATATCAAATCCTCAGGAAAGATAGAGGGAGCAGAGGGGAGGAGGAGTTGCACTGCTCATTAAGAACAGGTGGGGATTTGAGGAAGTGGAAGGAATGGATGGAATGGGCGAAAGGGACTACATAGTAGGAACAATTCAGTCTGAGGGCCATAAGATGGTAATTGCTGTAATGTACAACCCACCACAGAACTGCAGGGGGCCCAAAGAGAAGAATACAACGAGACAACAGAGCAATGGTAGACACACTAGCCGAGGTAGCCAGAAGAGCCCACATGGGTAGAGCAAAGTTACTAGTTATGGGTGATTTCAATCACAAGGAGATTGATTGGGAAAACATGGAGCCCCACGGGGTCCTGAATCATGGAGAGCCAAGATGATGGATGTGGTACTGGAAAACCTCATGCATCAACATGTTAGAGACACTACCAGAGGAAGGTGGGGATGATCCAGCAAGACTAGACCTAGTATTCACCTTGAGTAGTTCGGACATCGAGGATATCACGTATGAAAGGCCCTCTGAGCTAGTAATCATTTGGTTCTGTGTTTTGATTATATAGTTGAGCTACAAGGGGAGGGGGCAGGAATAGGAAGGGAGAAACGAAACTACAAAGGGGGACTACATAGGCATGAGGAACTTCCTACAAGGCGTTCAGTGGGAGAGAGAATTGGCAGGAAAACCAGTAAAAGAAATGATGGAATATGTGACAACCAAATGCAAAGAGGCAGAGGAGAGGTTTGTCCCCAAGGGAAACAGAAGTAATGGGAAGACCAGAACGAGTCCTTGGTTGACCCAGAGGTGTAGGGAGACAAAAACTAAGTGTAATAGAGAATGGAAAAAGTACAGAAGACAAAGGACCCAGGAAAATAAAGAGATTAGCTGAAGAGCCAGAAACGAATATGCCAGGTAAGAAGGAGGCTCAGCGACAATATGAAAATGATATAGCATCAAAAGTCAAGTCTGACCCGAAGCTGTTGTATAGCCACATCAGGAGGAAAACAGTCAAGGACCAAGTAATCAGGCTGAGGAAGGAAGGTGGGGAGTTCACAAGAAACGACCAAGAGGTATGTGAGGAGCTCAACATGAGATTTAAAGAAGTATTTACAGAGGAGACAGGAAGGACTCCAGGAATTCAGAATAGGGAGGTATACCAACAAGTGCTGGATGAAATACACACAACTGAGGAGGAGGTGAAGAAGCTGCTATGTGAATTCGATACCTCAAAAGCAGTGGGACCGGACAACATTTTTCCGTGGGTCCTTAGAGAGGGAGTAGAGATGTTGTGTGTGCCACTAACACAAATCTTCAACACATCCATTGAAACTGGGCAACTACCTGAGGCGTGGAAGATGGCAAATGTAGTCCAAATTTTTAAGAAAGGAGACAGACACGAGGCATTAAACTACAGACCTGTGTCACTGATGTGTATACAGTGGACCCTCGGTTAACGAATACCCCGGAAATCGTGCAATTATGTAAGTATAATTTTGTAAGTTCTTGTGGAAGTGTATTTTTGGGGGTCTGAAATAGACTAACCTACGTGAAATTTTTCCTTAAGGGAGTAAATTCGTTCGGTAATGGCACTTGAGCAGACTTCAGGAGTGAAGTTTTTACGAAACTCGGGGGTCCACTGTAGTATGCAAAGTCATGGAGAAGATCATCAGGAGGAGAGTGGTGGAGCACCTAGAAAGACACAAGCTTATAAACGACAACCAGCACGGTTTCAGGAAGGAAAATCCTGTGTCACAAACCTACTGAAGTTTTATGACTAGGTAACAAGTAAGACACGAGAGAGAGGGTGGATAGACTGCATTTTCTTGGACTGCAAGAAGGCGTTCGACACAGTTCCTCACAAGAGGTTAATGCAAAAGCTAGAGGATCAGGCACACGTAACAGGAAAGGCACTGCAATGGATCAGAGAATATCTGACAGGAGGCAACAACGAGTCATGGTCGTGACGAGGTGTCAGAGTGGGCACCTGTGACGAGTGGGTTCCACAGGGGTCAGTCCTAGGACCTGTACTGTTTTTGGTATATGTGAATGACATAATGGAAGGGATAGACTCAAAGTGTCCCTGTTTGCAGATGATGTGAAGTTAATGAGAAGAATTAAATCAGTCGAGGATCAGGCAGGACTACAAAGAGACCTGGACAGGATACAAGCCTGGTCCAGTAACTGGCTCCATGAATTTAACCCTGCCAAATGTAAAGTCATGAAGATCGGGAAGGGCAAGAAGACCGCAGACAGAGTATAGTCTAGGTGGCCAAGACTGCAAACCTCACTCAAGGAAAAGATCTTGGGGTGAGTATAATACCGAGCACATCTCCTGAGGCACACATCAATCAGATAACTGCTGCAGCATACGGGCAGCTGGCAAACCTAAGAATAGCGTTCCGATACCTCACTAAGGAATCATTCAAGACTCTGCACACCATATACATCAGGCCCATACTGGGTTGCAGCACCAGTTTGGAACCCACACCTGGTCAAGCACGTCAAGAAATTAGAGAAAGTGCAAAGGTTTGCAACAAGACTAGTCCCAGAGCTAAGGGGATTGTCCTACGAAGAAAGGTTAAGGGAAATTGGCCTGACGACACTAAGAGGACAGGAGGGTTAGGGAAGACATGCTAACGACATATAAAATATGCGAGGAATAGATAAGGTGGACAGAGACAAGATGTTCCAGAGAGGGACACAGAAACAAGGGGTCCATTGGAAGTTGAAGACTCCTATGAGTCAAAGGGATGTTAGGAAGTATTTCTTCAGTCATAGAGTTGTCAGAAAGTGGAATAGCCTAGAAAGCGACGTAGTGGAGGCAGGAACCATACATAGTTTTAAGACGAGGTTTGATAAAGCTCATGGAGCAGGGAGAGAGAGGACCTAGTAGCAATCAGTGAAGAGGCGGGGCCAGGAGCTATGACTCGATCCCTGCAACCACAAATAGGTGAGTACACTAGTCAACTAATCCCAGGTGACCATTGTACTGATGGGTAAACAGGATGCGACTCACACCAGTCGACTAACCTCAGGTGACCATTGTACTGATGGGTGAACAGGATGCGACCCACACCAGTCAACTAACCCCAGGTGACCATTGTACTGATGGGTGAACAGGATGCGACCCACACCAGTCAACTAACCCCAGGTGACCATTGTACTGATGGGTAAACAGGATGCGACCCACACCAGTCGACTAACCTCAGGTGACCATTGTACTGATGGGTGAACAGGATTCGACCCACACCAGTCGATTAACCCCAGGTACCCATTGTACTGATGGGTGAACAGGCTGCGACCCACACCAGTCGACTAACCCCAGGTACCCATTGTACTGATGGGTGAACAGGATGTGACCCACACCAGTCGACTAACCCCAGGTGACCATTGTACTGATGGGTGAACATAGACAACCGGTGTAAAGAAACACATCCAAGGATTTTATTTCTTTGCATAGTTTACAGTGTGTAATTACAATATTGATTTGCTAAGTACAAAGAAAAACACTATCATGCTGGGCCATTTCTGGCCCAGCATATACAGTGGACCCTCAGTTAACGAAAGGTTCCGTTAACGTAAGCTTCGGAAAACGTAAGCTTTTTTCGTAATCGGTTAGCGAAAAATTCCTCGGTTACCGTAAGGTATTAGACGTGTCCACCTGCTCTGCGCAAGTGCAGGATGCCAGTGAAGCGTTGTTTACCATTGAGAGAACATTACCTAGCGCGCTCTTTCAAAGATTCACAATATATTTGGTGTCTTTTTTGGTGGTTTAGTTATTGTCACTGTGAAATAAGTCACCATGGGTCCAAAGAAGCTTCCTAGTGGCACCCCAGTGGTAGCATTCATGCAGGGAGTGTAGCATTCATGCAGGTTAGCATTTGCAGGGAGTGTAGCATTCATATCATGCAGGGAGTGTAGCATTCATGCAGGGAGTGTAGCATTATGCGAGGCATTCATGCAGGGAGTGTAGCAGGCATGCAGGGAGTGTAGCAGGCATGCAGGGAGTGTAGCAGGCATGCAGGGAGTGTAGCAGGCATGCAGGGAGTGTAGCATTCATGCCCCTGTAATCCTCCCTATCCTCCAGATGCCTGCAAGTCTCTTCAATAAAGGTAAGTAAATGTTATTTATATTTTATTTTTGGTGAATATTTTTTTTGTGGAACAGATTAATTGTATTTACATTATTTCTTATGGGAAATAAGGGTTCGGATTACGAAAGATTCAGATTAAGTAATAGCTCCTGGAACGGATTAATTTCGTTAACCGAGGGTCCACTGTATAGTGTTTGTGTAGTTAATTTTGGGAGATGATGTGATTTCTAAGCAGAGTCTTGAATTGGTGTGCAGGCAGGAGCCCTTTTATACATTCAGGCAATGAATTCCAGATCTTAGGGCCCTTTATATGCACAGCATTTTTACATAGGGAGATATGGACACGAGGGATATCAAAGAGTGTTTTGTGTCTTGTGTTATGCAAGTGCGTTCTGTCGTAGTTCTCGAGGAGTTTGAGAGGAGGGTTTATATTGGAGAATAATTTTCTGTGTATGTAGTCGGCACAATAGTATTACCTGGAGTTTACCTGGAGAGAGTTCCAGGGGTCAACGCCTTTGTGGCCCAGTCTGTGACCAGGAGTCATGTTGGATCAGAGCCTGATCAACCAGGCTGTTACTGCTGGCTGCATGCAGTCCAATGTACGAACCACAGCCTGGCTGGTCAGATACCGACTTTAGGTGCCTGTCCAGTGCCTGCTTGAAGACAGACAGGGGTCTATTGGTAATCCCCCTTATGTATGCTGGGAGTCAGTTGAACAGTCTTGGGCCCCTGACTCTTATTGTGTTGTCTCTCAACGTGCTAGTGGCACCCCTGCTTTTCATTGGGGGGATGTTACATCGTCTGCCGAGTCTTTTGCTTTCGTAGGGAGTGACACTCGTGTGCAAATTTGGTACTAATCCCTCTAGGATTTTCCAAGTGTATATAATAATGTATCTCACCCGCCTGCATTCCAGGGAGTACAGGTTTAGGAACTTCAAGCGTTCCCAGTAATTGAGGTGGTTTATTGCAGTTATGCGTGCCGTGAAAGTTCTCTGTACATTTTCTAGTTCAGCAATTTCACCTGCCTTGAAAGGTGCAATTAGTGTGCAGCAATATTCCAGCCTAGATAGAACAAGCGACCTGAAAAGTGTCAACATGGGCTTGCCATCTCTGGTTTTGAAGGTTCTCATTATCCATCCAGTCATTTTTCTGGCAGATGCGATTGCTACAGTGTTATGGTCCTTGAAGGTGAGATCCTCTGTCATGATCACTCCCAGGTCTTTGACATTAGTTTTTCGCTCTATTGTGTGGTTGGAATTTGTTTTATACTCCGATGAGATTTTAATTTCCTCACGTTTTTCCATATCTGAGTAATTGAAATTTCTCGTCATTGAACTTCATATTGTTTTCTGCAGCCCATTTAAAGATTTGGTTGATGTCTGCTTGGAGTCTTGCAGTGTCTTCAATGGTGGACACTGTCATGCAGATTCGGGTGTCATCTGCAAAGGAAGACATGGCACTTTGGCTGATATCCCTGTCTATGTCCGATATAACGATGAGGAACCGGATGGGAGCGAGTGTTGTTCCTTGTGGAACAGAGCTTTTCACCATAGCCGCCTCAGACTTTACTCTGTTAACTACAGTAGGCCCTCATTTAGCACGGTAGTTACGTTCCTGAAAACGTCGTGTTAGCTAAAATCGTGTTAGATAATTAAAAGAACTTATGGGAAAAATAGGGTTACGTTCCTGAGAGTCCCCAAAAAGCCAAACAAGTTTTTTTTAGACCAACAGATCTTACAAATATAAAAGAGAATATGTAATTGTAGTTCATTATCGTGATGTATTATGTTGTTTTTACTGCTTAAGACTACAAATGTAACAGAAATAATAGTATTTACCTTAAATTATGGGTGCTGATGTTTGTGGATGATTGTGAAGAGAGTGGAGAGTTATGCTGTGGCCCTACTGGGCTGAGGTGGATAGTAGAGATTCTGGAACTGAAGTCGATGGTTGTACTGAGTGTCTCTAACTTTAATAAAGTCATTCAGTAAGTCAGTCAAGTCATTCAGTAAGTCAGTCCATTCAGTAAGTCAGTTAAGTCATTCAGTATCATTCAGTAAGTCAGTCATCAGTAAGTCAGTAAGTCATTCAGTCATTCATAAGTCAGTCATAGTCATTCAGTAAGTCAGTCAAGTCATTCAGTTAAGTCAGTCAAGTCATTCATGTAAGTCAGTCAAGTCATTCAGTAAGTCAGTCAAGATCATTCAGTAAGTCAGTCAAGTCATTCAGTAAGTCAGTCAAGTCATTCAGTAAGTCAGTCAAGTCATTCAGTAAGTCAGTCAAGTCATTCAGTAAGTCAGTCAAGTCATTCAGTAAGTCAGTCAAGTCATTCAGTAAGTCAGTCAGTCAAGTCATTCAGTAAGTCATTCAGTAAGTCAGTCAGTCAAGTCATTCAGTAAGTCAGTCAGTCAAGTCATTCAGTAAGTCAGTCAGTCAATTCATTCAATAAGTCAGTCAGTCAAGTCAGTCAGTCAGTCAGTCAGTCAGACAAGTCATTCAGTAAGTCAGTCCAGTCAGTCAGTAAGTTAGTCACACAAACTTATGTTTACATCTTTTTATGTGTACAAAGTAACAATTCATTACAGCCACAGGTTATGTCTTGTCTGATATCTTTTTCTTCGTTAATTCTAAGACTTAATAAATGCTTAAACATTTTCTTGCCACTTTGAGCAACACTGGTATGCCTACTGGGTGACATGATTGCTTGGCAGATACAAGATATAGTAATTTAAAGATCAAAACACAATTCACTCTCTTATTCTTGACAAACAGCTGGCTTGACGCATATGGAATACGAATGCTGGGATGGTGGGGTGTTGTTGGGGGAGGGGTAGCATGGGAAGGCGGGTGGTCTCCCAGCTGTTCCACAACATTAGCACCGGCCGCTGAGGGAATGGTTATTTGTTTTTCTTCCTGCAAACTGTAAGTAAGTTTATTCAGGTATACACAGATACAGTTACAAAGATTATCATACATAGCAGCATATGTGTAGAGAACCTAGGATAACCCAAACTTTGGGTTATCCTAGGTTCTCTAGGATAACACTTTGGGTTATCCTAGGTTCTCTACACATATGCTGCTATGTATGATAATCAATGTAACTATCTCTGTATACCTGAATAAACTTACAGTTGTGGAAGGAAAACAAATTCCCTTTCCTCAAAGCATGAGGATTCTTACAGCGGTAAATAACCATGGGCTTACACTTGAAATCACGTGATGCATTACCCAAAAGGAGCAAGGTGAAGCGATCCTTTGCTGTCTTGAAGCCTGGTGCACTTTTCTCTTGCTGACTGATATAAGTTCATGTTGGCATTTTCTTCCAGAAAACACTTGTCTCGTCAGCATTAAACACTTGTTGTGGCTCATAGCCACCCTTAGTAGGACCCCCACTGACTCAATGGTTTAACCTACTGCAGGCGACCGCGGGCTCAAAATTTTTCCCCTCCAGCGAATCGCGTAATATAAGGTTTACGCCGTGTTAGATAAAAATGTGCCGCAATTCTTCAATCGCGTAATACCCAAAACGCGCAACATAAAGTCGTGCTAAATGAGGGTCTACTGTACTACTCTTTGTGTTCTACTTGTTAGGAAATTATAGATCCATCTACCAATTTTTCCTATTATTCCTTTATCACGCATTTTGTGTGCTATCACACCATGGTCACACTTATCAAAGGCTTTTGCAAAGTCTGTGTATATAACATCTGCATTCTGTTTGTCTTCTAGAGCATCCAGGACCTTGTCGTAGTGGTCCAGTAGTTGGGACAGACAGGAGCGACCTGCTCTAAACCCATGCTGCCCTGGGTTGTGTAATTGATGGGTATCTAGATGAGTGGCGATCTTGCTTCTTAGAACCCTTTCAAAGATTTTTATGATATGGGGACGTTAGCGCTATTGGTCTGTAAATCTTTGCTATTGCTTTACTGCCACCTTTGTGGAGTGGGGCTATGTCTGTTGTTTTTAGTAACTGCGGGACAACCCCAGTGTCCATGCTCCCTCTCCATAGGATGTTAAAAGCACGTGATAGGGGCTTCTTGCAGTTCTTGATGAACACTGAGTTCCATGAGTCACGGTTTGAGCGGAGTGCATGGGCATGTCATTTATCGCCTTTTCGAAGTCATGTGGCATCAGGGTAATGTCAGATAGGCTTGCGTCTACCAGGTTCTGTGGCACTCTCATAAAAAATTCATTTAGGTCTTCAACTTTCAGTCTGGTTAGCGGCTCGCTAAAAACTGAGTCATACTGGGACTTTAGTAACTCACTCATTTCCTTGCTGTCATCTGTGTAGGACCCATCTCGTTTTAGTAGGGGCTTAATACTGGATGTTGTTCTCGACTTTGTTTTGGCATAAGAAAAGAAATACTTTGGGTTTCTTTCAATTTCATTTATGGCTTTTAGTTCTTCCCGCATTTCTTGATTCCTGTAAGATTCCTTTAGTTTTTTAATTCGATGTTTGCTATTTCTCTGACCAGTGCCTCCCTACGTATTTCAGATATATTGGCCTCTTGTAGCCACTGTTTTCTTTGCCTTCGCCTGTATAGGGAGTGCCTCTCTCTTTCTAGTTTACATCTTCTCCTTTTCCTTAAGGGAATTCAAGACTCTTCTCAAAAATCACCTACTCACCCTATACAAAATACTCATACTGTAACAAACTTTCAAACCCAGTGTTATTTTACTTAAGATAATCTCAATTTTATATTTCATCCTCCTTAACACTTGTTACAATTTCATATCATCATATTGTCATTTAAAATATTATAGTATCATCATTTTGTTAATTTGAAATAAAATATATAACTAGAAGAAACTCAATAAATTTTTCTAGTATTGTTATTATACTAGTATAGCATCAACATATTGTAACTTGAATTAAAATATACAACTAGATTAAACTCAACCAATTTCTCTTGTATTGTCTTTTAATAGTACAGTGGTACCTCGAGTTACGATATTTTTTCGTTCGAGAATGCTGTTCAAGTGCCATTACCAAACAAATTTATCCCCATAAGGAATAATGTAAAATAGACTAGTCCTTTTACACCCCCAAAAATATACTTACAAAAGCATTTAAAAAAATAAACTTACATAAAAGGGCGATTTTGGGGACCATCGTAACTCGAGGTACCACTGTATGTATAATCATATTATAATTTTAAATAATACAGAACTAGAATAAACTCAATCAATTTCTCTAGCATTAAGTACTTAGTGAATAAGTCTTTAGAATAAGCTGCCCCTAATGCCATGGCATGCCAGTGGCTCTCCTTGCATTACAGTTTTTTAATTGTAACAACCAATAACAATGTACACTTGTATCATGCATCGAAATAAAAATATTATTATTATTATTATTATTAATTTGCCTTGAGCAAACCTCAAGTGCCACAGAGTTAATTTGTTTGAGACATAGGTTAGGATCCGTGATGCTTAGGCTATCTTCCCAGTTTATATCATTTAGGACTTGGTTTACTGGGTCCCACCTTATGTTTTTGTTATTGAAGTTGAAATTGGAGAAGGCTCCCTCGCGACTGATCACATTTTGTCGATCTAGGGCCCCCCCTCATACATGTCTGGACCTCTATTATGTTGTGATCTGAGTACAGTGGACCCCCGAGTAACGAACACCCCGGAAATCGTAAAATTATGTAAGTATAATATTGTAAGTGCTTGTGGAAGTGTATTTTTGGGGGTCTGAAATAGACTAACCTACGTGACATTATTCCTTAACCCTTTGGGGGTCGACAGGCCTTCTCAGGAAAGTGTTCCTGGGTCGAAAATTTTGGAAAAAAAAAAATTATTTTTTCTTATGAAATGATAGAGAATCTTTTTCCGATCATAACGCCACCAAAATTATGAAATTTGATCGAAAACTAACGGAATTATGCTTTCGCGAAGTTAGCGGTAGCCATGACACTTACGCATCGGCGATTTTGCCCACTTTGAGCCCTATTTTCGACAAATTCCAATGTTTCAGTCTCCTAAAAGTATAGCTATTTCACTAGAACTCGATTTCTTCTATCGATTGAGTACAAGAAACCGCCTATTTACCAATTTCATCTACCCAAAATAGTGGTCAGAAAATGGCAATTTTCCAATTTCACACAAATTTCAAACGATGCCAATTTCAAAATAGGGTTCAGAGTAAACAAGGCAGACATTCCTGGCACTAAAATAACATGTTCTCTGTTCATTAGTCACGTCTCCAGGCCCCTGTTCCATTACTTTTGCTTTTCATTTTGAATTTTTATTCTCACAAAAAATAGAAGATTTACTGTTATGTATACAACTGCATCATTGTAAAAATGGTATAAATAATATCAGAGCACTTGTGCATGAATATAAGACTCGCCAGTTGATGTGTATTGGAGGCATGGTGTGATTTGTTTACTCTTGAACATCGTCAAAAATCGAACATTTTCGCTACTTTGAGCTCAATTTCAAGGTACTTGTCTTTGTCTTACCAATCAAAATCATCTCTATTTCTGTAATATATCTTCCATTCTATCAAATGAGACCAAGAAAACGAGAATACATCAATAAAAACCATAAGAAAATCGACTGCAAAGTCGCTGTTTTAATCGAAAAACGATCAAGTTTTTTCTCTCATTATGCAGTGTGTACTGCAGGATTTTTTTATACTGCGCACACTGACCACACAGACCCATTCTTTCATATGTATGCCTACCAGACGTTTTCTGCCTAAATTGAGGCCGGTAGAATTTGGGCGTACTAGTCGGCACCAACCCCTGCTCGTAAACGTACTAGTACAGCACCGACCCCAAAGGGTTAAGGGGGTGAATTCGTTCGGCAATGGCACTTGAGCAGGCTTCTGGAATGAAGTTTTACGTTACTCGGGGGTCCACTGTATGTATTTTGTTTTGATATGGTGACATTTCGTATCAGATCATCATTGTTAGTGAAAATGAGGTCAGCGTATTCTCCAATCTTGTAGGCTCTATTATTTGCTGGTTTAAGGTGAATTTGGTGCAGAGATTTAAAAGCTCGTGTGTGCGAGTTTTCATCTGAGCTGCCTCCTGGTGTTATCTCTGCTACCACATTATTTGCAATATTCCTCCATTTTAGGTGCCTTAGGTTGAAGTCCCCCAGGAGCAAGATGTTGGGGGCAGGGGCTGGAAGGTTTTCCAGACAGTGGTCAATTTTCAGAAGCTGTTCCTGGAACTGTTGGGACGTTGCATCCGGGGCTTGTATAAACCCCGGGTGACCAGGTTTGATTTTTAAAACTTTACTCAAAAAATTCAACTACATCATTTGAGGCATTTAAATAGTTCTGGGCATAAAAAGTGACTTTTAAATGCGGGGGAACCTCCCTCCTTTTGCCTGTTCAGGGATCCATATTTATTGCCCCAAATGATCCTTTATGTGGGTTTTGTAAACCGCAAACATTGCATTTGACTCTGAAAAAAGCCCCCGGATAAAAGGTTTTTCCCCCACCCGTGGTATGGTTTTTTGCAATCGTGTCATTCGTTTTTGAGTCATGAAAAAAGGGATCTTGTTATTTGTTGCTGGCTTTAGACCCTTTATTTTGGGGAAAGGAAAAATGCGTTGAATTGGGGGTATTGGTGATAGGGGGGGGATTTGTTTCCTGTCACTAATATCTTTTTTTTGGAGGGGGGACCATTGACTGTGGTTCCACTCAGTGTTTCATTGGGTGCGATTTCTGTCATTTCCTGCCAGTTTTTTTTCCCTTTCCCGGCCCCAAAAAAAACCCTTTTTTTTGGAGTGGCGGCTGCAGGTTTTCCCATGGTCTGGATGTTCTGTGTCGTCTTGTCCCCCTTTTGGTGGTTTGCCGGCAATATGGGGTTTTAGCTCTGTTTTCCCCGAACTGATGAGTGACACATTTCAAGGGAAAAACTTACAAAAAGGGGGGCATTTTTTTGTCATATGGGCACGGGGTTTTTTTGGGGTTGGGGAAGTTCATGTCCCATCTGTTTTCCCCGGGGAAATTCCTGCCTGCAGATACCCCAAAAAAAAAAAATATTTGCCCTAGGCCTGGTTTGTTTTTGTCTTGTTTTTTTGTGACTGTGTTCCCCCAAAGTATTCCTATTGGTGCGTGTTTTCCTGTCTCATTTCATCTTCAGCATAGGTAAAATTCCCCTTTTTTTAGTGTTTTTTCCCCCAGGACAACACTAGCACCCTAAAAATGTTTTTTGGACCACTAACTCCCCAGGAGCACTGTCCTCCCCCTACAACACTAGCACCCTCAAAAACTATCCTCCCCGGGCAACACTAGCACCCTCAGGACATTTTTCCCCGGCCCCCTAGCTCCCTCAGGAGCACTGTCCTCAAATAAAACCCCGCACCCTCAGGGGAATATCCTCCCCGGGCAACACTGCCCCTCAGGGCACTGTCGTTCAAGAAGTTCCCCTTAAAAAACCCCCCCTCTTATTTTCCCAGCTGTCCCAAAACCTGTTGAACATGTCTTTTAAGAAGGATCTTTTATTGGTTTTCTTGTCTTTTAATATAGTTTTAATTCCCCATACGGTGTATCTCGTTTGGGCAGACCCAAAAAAAAAAACTCTCTGAGTTTATGTCAAGTGTGGTCACTGGTTGAAAAAACCCCGATAATGGGACCATTGACCACAGAGTTGCAAACAATCCCCGGGCCCGTTTTTTTCCCACCCCCTTTTACAGACTACACAGATCTTCATGGTGGCGGTCATCTTTCCCCAAAAAAAACCCTCTCCTAGCTAGCTAGTCTATAATTTCTAAAAGTATTTAGTTGTTTTTTCAGTTCCTCTTTGGTTTTTTTCCCAACGAATCCGTTTGAATCCCCGGCCTTTTTCTTTTTTTTTATAAGAATCCGGGTGAATCCCCTTTTTTTTCTCAGTTATATTTTTTAATAATAAACCTTAAGGTAGATCTGTCTTTTGTATTGTATCTATTTTTTTTGTTGCTGTTTGGGTGTTTAATAAGGCGTTTAACCCGTCAGCTTATGAATCTGGGGGAGGAGGATACCTTGTTTTCAACGAATCCGTTTGAATCCCATTCGTTCCTTGTTCTTGATGAATCCAAAATCCGGATTAGTGGGGCCTTATTTGGGTACAGTGGTACCCGGAACTTGATGGTCCCCCAACCCCCCCCTTTTTGTAAGTTTATTTTTTTTAAAGCTTTTTGTAAGTGTAATTTTGGGGCTCTAAAAGGACTAGTCTATTTTTTTATCATTCCTTTGGGGGGAAATTCGTTTGGGGAAAGGCACTTGAACAGCATTCTGGAATGAAAAAAAATTTTTGAAATGGTACCACTGCATCCCCTCGGTGATTTTGGACTAGCACATGAAAGGTTCAAGCTCTTAAATAGCGGTAGGGGGGGTTTTTTTCCCGGTGCAGGAGTTTGTCTCATTCTCACAGTACTTTTGTTGTATAATTAAAGGGTTTGGAGATTTACTATGGTTGCCCCATGCACAAATACCATAGGTGAGGTTGGGTAGATGAGGGAATGGTAAAAGGGAAAATTTTCATTTGGGGGTAATTACCGTATCTTAGAAAAGGATCCTACTGTTTTGGAGTTTTTTTTGGAGATATGCTGTATTGGGTCCAAATTTAAGACAGCTGTCCCTTGAATCCTAGAAATTTTCCGTCAATGTCTTGAATTTGAAAAAAACCATTTATCAATATGTTAATCTGAATTTTTGTAGCTCTGTTTCCAAACAGTATCCTTACCTTTGATATACCTTTTTAAGAGTTTCGAGGTTTATCTATCTTAGCCCCCATGGGGCCGGCTCGTCTGGGTGCCTGGTCAACCCCGGCTGTTTTCTGCGGAGGCCCGCTGCCCCCATATCCATCCCCCAGCCTGGGGTTTATCCCACCGATGAAATGCTTGCCGTTTCCTCTTGAAGGCTTTCACTGGTTTCCAGCCATGTTTGGATATCTTCTGGTAAGATGTTGAATAGTCTGGGACCCCGGATGTTAATACAGTGCTCCCATTGTCCCCCGCACCTTTGCTCCTCACTGGGTTTTTTTACATTTCTCCCTTTTCTCTCACTCCAGTTATTTGTTATGGCAGTGTGCAGATTTGGGACCAGGCCCTCAAGTGCTTTCCAAGTATGTATTATCATGTATCTCCCTCTCCTCCGCTCCAATGAGTACATGTTCAAGACTTGAAGGCGTTCCCAATAATTTAGAAGTTTCAATGGCTCAATGTGAGCCGTAAACGATCTCTGAATTTGTTCCAGCTCTGATATTTCTCCTGCCCTGAACGGGGCCGTCAGCACAGAGCAGTATTCTAAGTGAGGGAGCACTAGCGATTTGAAGAGTGTCACCATCGGCATTATTTCCCTTGTTTTGAAAGTTCTCAATACCCACCCTGTCATCTTCCTGGCTGTTGTGATCTTTGTCTTGTTATGGTCTTTAAAAGACAGATCAGCAGACATAATTATTCCCAAGTCCTTTACGTTTTCCTTTCGTTCTATGTGGTGACCCTCTTGCGTTTTATATATAGTGTTCCTTTTGAGTTCTTCATTTTTTCGCTTGTAAACAATAGCGACCACCACCCACTCCACCCACGCATTCATACCTAAGCAGCTGAAACTTATCACCATTGAACGTCATGTTGTTCTCCACTGCCCACTTTTGGAAGACCCTGCTTATGTCCTGTAATTTTCAGTGTC